>PJEN01006222.1:0-114372 GCA_004024605.1 Pteronura brasiliensis
TGCCCTCCTCCCCCCCCTTCTGCCCCCCCCCCAGCTGCTCCTGCCCACCCAGCAGAGGGACAGGCCCCTGGGGTTCGGGGGGACTGCACATTTCCATCTGGCTTTCCAAAGTGTTGGCAAACTGGGGTTCAGGGGGGTCTCCTCAGTGCCTCCTGGGGCTCACAGGGCATGGGAGCTGGAGCCCTACTCTCACGGCCTGGGCTGTGAGCTGCCCCGTCCGGCGTGGCTGTTGAAATGGAATGAATCCAGACAGCACGGACCGTGTGCCGCACTCGATGGTCCCGCTGGCCGTGGCTCCCGTGTGGGGCAGCAGGTCACGGCGCGACACCCACTCCCTGCCGGCGCGAGCACGGTGCACAAGACGGTCACCCGCGCCGGATGAGGCAGTGTCAGCACAGGCGGTGGGCACGTGCAGGCCGTCCTCTGCTCAGCCGGGCCGCCCTCGCCAGGAGGATCGCGCTGGCCGGTGGTTCCGAACGTGCCCTCCCGGGCGGGGAGCGTGAGGCGCTGTGGCGAGCCTCATGCGGGACGCTTGCCCTCCGGTGCTGAGCAGAAGCCTTCGGTGAAAGGATGGACATTGCTTTTCCTGACTGAGAAGCATCTTGGGTGCCCCCCGCCCCGGCTTGTGAGTTGTGTCCGTCCCCTTCCTCTTTTCAGCTGGCTTATTTGTGCAACCTGTTTGTTTTTCAGTGCAAGTGGTCGAGAAAAGGCTTCATTCGGACACGGTGGTGTGTCGCAGACTGGTACGTTTGTCGTGGTGACTGTTGCCTCCTTCAGAGACTTCGGGATGCTTTCCCTGGCTTTGTGTGCGGCACCCGTGGGGTGGCCGCGCGTCCCGTCACAGGCTGCCCGCTGCTCTCCCGCCGGTATTGTTTCCGGATACTTGGTGTGACACAGTGCCATTGCCTGGTCCCCGAGTCCAGGGTCCCCGTGCAGGCCCAACACAGGCCCTAGAGCTTCCTCCCGTGGGCACCAGTGTCCAGGTGCTGCCCAGGCGGCCCTCCACAGGTCACGGTCAGCAGCCATGGGCACAGAGCACAGGGCAGGCAGACCTCCCAAGCCGACCTTCGGGCCTGGCCTGCCCGCGGCTGCTCTCTGTCCGCTGCGGCAGCATGCTTCCTGCCCCAGTAGAGTCTTCGGAAACCCCACACCTGGTGTCCTCATGGGAGCCCCCTGGGACCATGGGTCTTAAGGTCCTAGAGCCTCGTGTGTCCCATAAGCAGCTGTCGGAGGCCTTCCGTCAGCTGAGGGCATGTCCAGACGGGTGGGGGCACTGAGTGCCTGCCAGGTGTCCCATCCCAGGCAGGCCCTCAGCCACCCCTGTGGTTGGCATAGTGCCCTCCCTGGGGCCCTCGGGCAGCTCTTCCTGGGGCAGGGGGCAGGGAGGGGGGACAAGGAGCCGCAGACTCTGATGGTCCAGCTAGTGCCCTTTGCCCTCGTTCACGCCCCACTGGCCGCCACGGCACAGTGTGGGCACCGGCAGGGCGTCCTGGGGTCTCCGTGCGAGTGAGCGGATTTGCCTCCCCCGGCCGCCCACCACCCCGGGAAATGGCTGTGAGCTTGGCACATGCGTCCCACGGGGTCCTCGGCCTTGCAGTCTGGGCACTGTGACAACCACAGCGTACGTGTGGGCACGCTGACCTCCTTGTGAGACCACACGTCTCTCGTGATACCCGGGGGTCTCCGTGCAGTGGGAGGGCTGACGGCCAGAGTCTGGCCTCACTGTGTGTGTCCCTGCCACGGGGACTCCCTGCTGCGGGGACTCCCAGCCGCGGGGTCTCCCTACCATGGGGACCGCCTGCTGCGGGGTCTCCCTGGGGCCTTCTTGCCGCTGTGGGCCTGGGGGCTTCTCACCTAGAAGGAACCTTGTCGTGTCCCTCCTCTGGGGTCACAGCCTCACGGGGAGTGCTCTACAGCTAGCTCCGTGAGGCACCGGCCACACCGCCCGCTGCCCGTGCCTGGGGTCTAGGCCCCGGTCCCTGCTGCATCCTCCTCTTCCCCCCTCCCTCCTTCTTTTTCTCCTCCCCCCCCACATCCCCTCATTGCTGCCCCCCCCCCGCCACATCCCCTCCCCCTGCTCCCATCTTTCTTCCCTCCTCCCTCCCTCCTGCTTCCCTTTGCCCTCCTGTTCTCATCCTTCCTGTTCCCTCCTGGTGGAGGAGAGTTGAAACATCCCCTTCCCCGTTGGCCGGATGTATTTAAAGACTGTGAGGTCGCGTGTGCCCTGCTCTGACTAGGCAGGGGATGTGCTCTGGGGGGCATGAAGTGGCTGAGGAGGACAGGGCTGGGTGCAGGGGGTGCTGCCTGCTGTGACCCTCGGGCCCGGGCCCCACGACGCCCTGGGGAGCTGGGCCACATCGGGTGCCCTGTGGCACCAGCCCTCTGTCACCATGTGTCCTTCTGTCCCCGCAGTGCCTTTGACTTGGTCAACATCCATCTTTTTCATGACGCTTCCAATCTGGTCGCTTGGGAGACGAGCCCCTCAGTGTACTCGGGGATCCGGCACAAGGCCCTGGGCTACGTGCTCGACAGGTAGGTGCCGCACCGCCCCTCCCACCCCACCTCCTCCGATGATGGCGGCTTGCGCCCTCTCAAAGCCCTTGTTGCCCACGTTGCTTGTTTCCTGTTTGCCGAAATACGAAACCTACGGATGTTGCCCCAAATCCCAGCCCCAGTCCCAAGGCTTGTGCAGGCTTGTCCAGACAGACCCGAAGGTGGGGGCCTGCCTCCCGGAGAGCGAGGCAAGCGTACAGAGACGTCCACTGGAGCACCCACGCTTTGGCCGAGCGCGCGGGGACACTTCTGCATGTTCTGTGACCGCAGGCGGGCCTTTCCATGGCACCGCTGGGCTCAGGGTCCCGGGTTTGTGGGCCTGGAGGCCTCGCAGCCCACCTGCCCCAGCTCCTACGGGCCTGTCTTCGTTCTGTCCATTCCTTGCGCTCCCGCTGGGCTGGACCCTACGTGGCCGGCCTACTGCCCGCACGTGCCCACGCTGTGTGTCTGTGGTCTCATTGCGACCGTGCTGGCAGTCAGGACTGGTGAGCACCTGGGAAGGGAAAACAGCCCCTTGCTCTGTGAACCAGCAGTGGGGGTCGTTTGGTCCTGGGCCAGCGTCCTTCTTGGCTTGCTGAGGCTCAGCCTCACAGCCTGGGTCCTTGGGGCCCAGGTCCGTGGGGCCCGAGTCCGTGGGGCTGTCCGGTTCTGCCTAGTCCTCAGGTCAACCCTTCCCCTGCCAGCTTTCATGCCCCAAGGGATGTCAGCGACCCACTTGGCCTTGGGAGAGCTGTCCCCATTTCTGCTCAGGCAATCTCAGATTTCCCTGGGGGCCCTGCCCCACCCCACCTCTGCTCCATCCCAGGGCGCGGAGCTGGGCGTCCGCGGACATGTGCCAAGAACTTAGACTCTGACCGCTGACCCCTCCCACCTGCACCCAGCACCGCCCTGGCCCCGGCCTGCGTGGAGCCTCGCCCGCCCACCCCACACACACGCATGGCCCTCCTGGGTTGCTCGCGGGACTTAGCAGGGACATGCTCTGGACAGGGAGCTGGCTCTCAGCCTCATGCCGTCAGGTGTGGGACAGTGGCTGTCGGGTCACATCCGGGGACCCTGGCTCCTGTTGCCCCTGCCAGGTCCACACGGAGGAACCGCATGTGAGACACAGGTCTGTTTGCTTCTGCTGCTGCTCCCGCGTGGAGGGCCTTGGCCGTCAGCCCAGAACAGGCTATGTGTTGGCCCCCCGGGCCCAGGCTGAGCTGGGCTCAGAGGTGGGTTGGACGCCTAGGATACTGCAGGGGCCTGGTGGCCTGAGCCAGCCTGAAGCCTGGGCATGGGCAGCTGAGTCCTGGCGCTACTTCACAGCAGGCCGACCCATGGCCGCCCACGTGGAGCTCCCCTGTCCTGTTCTCAACCACACCCGCTCTGGAGGTCCCCCAACATGCAGGGCTCCGCAGCCCCACATCTGCTGGGGGAACGCCGGCACTGCCCGGGCCGGTCAGGACACCCGGGTGGGCCCTGCCCAGCCATCTCCTGGAGGAGCCAGGAAGGCAGGGATGTGCGAGGGAGCGGCCCTCAGGGGAGGGCGCACCTCGGGAGAACCATGGGCCGGCTCCCCAGCCTGAGCTGCTCTGATGGGTGTTGTGGGTGGGAGCCGGGACCCTGTGTGGGCCTTCCGGCCAGCTGGACTCTGTGCGCCCGCCCGCCGGCACCTCCCGCAGAGTCTGGGGGTCAGGATGGACCCCTGAACGGTCTGGTCTGGGTGACTGCAGCCGGGCTGTCAGTGGGGTCGGCCCGCACTGCTGCTCTTCGCGGCCTCCGGGAAAGCAGCCGTTGGGTTTCAGGGCCCTTTTTTGCGACCGTGCGTTCCCATGAATCGCTTCTGTGCGGAGCTCAGCCCGCCGCAGATCCGGACCTCCACGGAGCAGGGCCGGGGCCGCCCCGCACAAAGGGCAGCTCTGTACGGGCGCTGAGTGACGGGCCATCCTTTCATCGGGGCGCCTAACCTTTTGGCAGCCACCAGCAGACTGCATTCTGCTTCGCCGATCGGGAGGACAATGCCACGCTGGCCCTTTGAATGGACGCTGCCACCAACAGTGCCCCATTCACGGCGTTGGGAACCTAAGGGAGCATTGTCCGCCGTGCTCTGGGGGGACGCGGGGAGACAGCAAGGAGGCTCCTGCGAGGGGAGCCTGCCTGGTTCTGACTTTATCTCCCCGTGGCGTCAGACCCGGCCAGGAGTGGCACAGCGGCCCAGCATACCCGTCCCCCCGTGCCACTGGATGGAGGCCTGCGTGAAAACCCGGAGGCACTGAGCGCTATGGGGACAACTTTTCTGTAAATCTAAGATTGTTCCAAAATGAAAACATAGTATACGGAAACCCAAGAGGCAAAGCATTTGTCTGCAGCGTGCAGACTCCTGGGAAGTGCTTGCTTCCCTGGCAGTGCCGACTGTGAGTGCCACAGGGCGCCTTGCAGAGGGTGTGGCCGCTGTGCTGATGCTGGCCCCGGCCAGGCTCACCTGGACAGGACTCCTGGCTGAGACGTCAGCATTAAGAAAGCACAGGCCGCGGGCCCTCTGGGTTTTATACAATTAATAATTTTAATGTCTCTTGTGCAGTTCATGAATATTTTGTTTTTCGTGTGTGATTAACGAAGAGCGTCAGCCTGGGAGGCGGGTTGCACCAGGGCCCTGGGTGCACCTGGCGACCCGTCCTCCCACCGGAGCTCGTGCCCCCGGTGCCGACGGCTGAGCACGGTGGAGCACTCAGGGCGCGTTCTGTGGCTGAAACGGGCCGGGGAGCTTGGAGCACCGTCCCTCCTGAGCCGCCAGCGCCACAGCTTCCTGACGGCTCCCCAAGCTTTTGGCCGTGAAATGAGATTTTTTTGCACAAGTGACAGGGCTCTTCTGTGCCCCCCTTTGAAACGTGGCCTGGCTTAGTCCAACAAAACATTCTACGTTACAACTGTGAAATCTTGGCATGAAGCGCCCCGTTGTCCCCCATTATTTTCTCAGAAATACAGTCCATTGTCCTGGCGCTCAAGTTAATTTGATCAACATTGGGACATTTAACTTTTATGTCCAGGCAAAAGAGCTGTTTCATGCTCATTTTGGGCATTGAAAGGAAATGATTGCCAGAAAAATAATGTTGCTCGGAACAATTGGGAGCAATTAGTTTCCCAGGGAGAGGCGATGTGATGCGGCCGCCGCACCGCTCCCCTTTGTGGCCTCCCGGGCGGCCATCAGTCAGCTGTCAGCTGCTCAAAGACCCCTCCAACCTCAACGTTTCTCTTCAGGCAGTTCCCAGAACTCGCCGGGCTGTTCAGCGGGCAGAAGAAAAGCTGCTGCGTCTCTAGGCAGAGGCGAGCACAGCGCTAAAGACTTGGGTCATTCGGGACACTCCCTCCGCGTGGCCAGCCGCAGAGCTCCTGTCCCGGTGCCCGTGGGCTGCCGGACGTGCACATGTCCTCTGGGGTGTCCGCCAGCCTGGAGGCCGAGGGCACCACTGCCATGTGCCTCTTATGTGGCGTGACTCGGGGGCCACACAGGCCCGTGTCCTCGCCCCTGCTCAGCCTGCGGGCTCTGGGCCGCCAGCGTGTTCCCGACACCCAGTGGGAGCACACTGTGAGGACATGTGAGTCCAGTCGCCGTCCTGACAACATGAGCTCGTTACTCCTTATGTCTCACGATGGACGGTGTCTGTAAAACAGACTTTATTTCACTGAAAACAAGTTCAGGCGTCCAGACTGTGTGCCCTGCGGTCTGCTGCTCACGGCCGTGTGTCCATGTTTATCTTGTGTGTCCTTCTGTGAGGACATAAAACGGCGTCCTTGAGCCCGCCCTCCTTTCCCGACTCTCTCATGTCTGCCGCTACCCCCGTCTGAGTGGCCTCCGTGGCCGGGCCTCTGTGGCCTCATGCTCGCAGGGTCTCGCCGTCACTCGTGCGAGCGTGTCGTGGAAGCCCCGTTGCTGCGCGTTCCTGGGCGTCCCTGCCGAGCGCCTCTGTCCACGGCGTCGGCGTCTGGCCCGTCCCGTCACGTCTTGACCACCGACCGCTACTTTGTTGGCGTCTGGCTGTTTTGTCTTGCTGACGGGACGACGTGACGCGCTGTGGTCTGGCCATTCTGCACTCTGGACGGGCAGCCCGCCAGCGTCCTCGGCCTGGCCGACGTCCGTGCTCACGCTGGTGCAGGGACCGTGGGAGGCGTGTGCCCCACATGTTTCCTGTGCTCGCTGGTAGCGGAGGTTTTAAAGGTGCCCTTGGCTTTCCAGGACACTGACTCTTGTGTCTTCTGCCTGACACTCAAGGAGCTTCTGTGATCGCGCAGCTCGTGGTGGTGTCTGAGCCGTCTGAGAGTGGCTGTCAGTGCAGAAAACACGCGTTCACTCTCTTCCTGCTGTTTGCAGGCTGAGGCCGGGCCTGGTGCCGGGAGCCCACTGCCCGGGGCTCCCGGGAGCCGCCATCCTGGGCCTTCCCCCCGCACGCTTCTGCTGGAGGACAGTGGGTGGCCGGAGCAGGGCCTTGGTCACTGGGAAATCCCGGCGTGAGCAGCCCCGTCACAGCGCACGACAAGGACACAGGCCTGGGCGGGGACTGCCCCCACTGGCTCGACTTGTCTTGTGTCCTCCCGGTGCAAAGTGCCACAGACCCGTGGCTCAGACAACACACGCTCGCTCCTCGCAGTGCAAGACCCCGTGCCAGCTCACTGGGTCCTGCTAAGGAGCCACAGCCTGGCCGCTGTGTCCGTATGTGGCCGAAAGCTCGCGGCCAAGACCACGCGGAGGTTCTGCTCCTGAGCACGCCCCACCCTTCAGACCCATCTCGCCTTCATCACTCCCAGTAGTGTGTCGGGACCGTGGCCAGCCACACAGGGGCTGGGGCCTCGACCTGAGAATCTGGGGACAGGGACACGCTCGGGGCTCAGCAGGGCCTCACGGCCTCCGGCTGCGAAGACAAGACGCAGGTATTGGAAACGTGGCAGCGGTCTGCCGCGGGGGTCGGGCAAACGGTGGGCTTGGAGACTCCTGCCACCGCGACGAGAGCTCTGCCCGGCCCGGTGCTGCTGGGTTGTGCCGTGGCCCCCCCAGCTGACCCCATGCCTGTGGCTGACGGTTTGTGCGTTTCCCGCCTCCAGCACCACCAGCAAGGCACCCTCAAGTGAGGGACACGCTAAGGTCCCAGCACACACGTCCCACCGCCCAAGGGGTGCCTGCCAGGCCTGCCACCGCGCCCCACTGCCGAGCCACACCGCTCCCCACCTCTGGCGCCTCGGGAGTCGCACCTTCTGTCACTAGGCCCGCGAGACGCCTGGCCCCGGGGAGGGTGTT
This sequence comes from Pteronura brasiliensis, assembly GCA_004024605.1. Classification (NCBI taxonomy): domain Eukaryota; kingdom Metazoa; phylum Chordata; class Mammalia; order Carnivora; family Mustelidae; genus Pteronura; species Pteronura brasiliensis. The sequence goes on from PJEN01006222.1 coordinate 7,823, forward strand.
GTGCACTGAGCGCGCCCAGCTGGCCGGTCAGCGGGCCATCCCTCAGGCCCCTCAGGCAGCTGGTGGGGACGTCGCCTGACACCAGAGGGACAGTCAGGTGTCTGTGCCTGCCCGATGCTGACCCGGGCCCTGCGAACACATTGTTCCCTTCATGCTTCCCTGACATCCCTTCTCTGTCCCTGCCTCAGACGCATCACACACGAACGGTCCTCCCCCTGCTCCCTAGTGCTGGCAGCTGTCGCCCCCGGTGACTGTCCCGCCCGCGCCCCGCTCGCTTTCCGAGCCGCACCAGGTTCTCGGGGGCGACAAGCAGCCTGTGAGCTCCTGGTGCTGTCCGTGCTGCGGTGGCCAAGGCCAAGGCCACCAGCCGGGAACGCCGGAGTGTCCGACTCCGCCCAGGGAGCACCTTGTCCTCGAGACACGAGTGCACGGCCCCTTCCCGACACGTGTCAGCGTGCCTTGTCCCATGATGAAATCGCCTGTCAAAACAGAATGAGACTCCATTTTCAAGGCCTAAAAAATGGATTTTTATGGCTTTTCTTGTAATTCTCTTTTTGAATTAGGCACAGGATATTGATGTGGGCCTACTTTTTAATCATAATGGCGTCTGACAAGGTAATTAATTTTAAAACAACTTTTTTCTCTTGGTCCAAATGGCACTACACTGAAATTAGCAGTGAGTGCCGTGAGGGCCGAGGCCCGGCACTCAGGTGATTGCCTCGGCCGTGACAGCCCTCCGTCTCGCCAACGCTGCGGACGGTGCTCGTTATTAATGAGCACAGGCCATTACATCAAGAGGAGCAGGGCATGGAAGTGTGATAAAATTTAGATTTTTAATGATAGTGTTACAAGAATCCGGCCCTGCTGACCGATTCCCTGTAGTCGACGTGGCTCCCTCGGGGGCAGGGCAGGCGCAGCCGTGGGCATCCCGAGCGCCGTGCAGGCAGGAAGGGCCCGTTGTCCAGGAGAACCTGCGGCAGCAAGCGTTTCTCTCGCTTGACACCCTGAAGCTTTGTGGAGTCTCTTCAGCCCGATACCGTCTGATGAGCCAATAGTTGTTTGCTTCCGTGGTCCGTTCCCACGGCGCCACTGCCTGCGTCCCTCTGCTACCGTCCGACCCGTCAGTCCGGGACCCGTGAGGACATGGGCAGCCCATGGCCAGTGTGTGCAGGAGCCTGGGCTCTCTGCAGTCCCACAAACACCCTCTCGCTGGTGCTGTCTCCCGCTCGCTGGAACCCCAGGCTTGGACCTGACCTCTGTGGTTTCTGTCGTCCCTCTGTCTGTGGGCAGTTGCCGCTCCCACCACGGCCTCCACGTGTCCCGGAGACCCGGAACGGCCCGATGACTCCAGCGGCTTCACACACCTTCTGAATATCCATTGATCCCAGAAAATATGAGGTGCTTGCCTTGTTCCAGCCCAGGGCTTGACGGGGACGTCCCCCAAATCGCACAGAACAGATGGCGTTTCTTAAGGCGGAGATTTTACGAGACGGTGTGGGCTCAGCACGCAGTCGACGGGACGTGTTCACTCTCTTTCCGCTCTGATTCATCTCCGAGAGCCGTGAGGACAGAGGGGGAACCCTTGGTGAGATACAGACTCTGCACACGCCCACAGGTGTGCAGCACTCACTCACGCGGGACACGCACGTACCCCACGTGCACACACCCCTGTCTCCCGGTCACGTTTCTGCGGTCACACCTCGTCTCAAGCTCCGTGCTCCCCGTCCCAGGAGGAGCACGTGTGCAGAGAGCGGGGTCAGGAGTCTGACCCGTGAGCCGCCCCCAGGAGCGCCACCGCCTGGGGCTTCTTGGTGGACGGAAGCTGATGGATCATCAGAAACATAGATTCTCCGACGCGCAGAGGGAGCGGGAGCCAGCCGGAATGTGCTTTGGTTTAGTTTTTCTCAAAAAAATAAAAATCAAAAAAAGAGAGGAAAGAGAAATGCGTCTGCGAGACCCGAGGCCGTGGACGCTGGTGGGGAGGCTTGGGGCGCGCGGCCCCCGGGGGTCCAGGTGCTGTGCTGACCTTCTGCTCACCACGTCCTCGCCTGCCCCCAGCGACCGGCCAGCGCCGGGGGTCAGCAGCGGATGAACATTAGGAAACCATCCCCGGCACAGCAGTCCCGACCTCAGAGACCCCTCAGCCCGGACGGCACCCACCCGGCCTTTGTGTGTCCAGACCTTGGCGGAAGGATGCTCAGGAGCCACCCTGGCCAGGTCAGGAAGCCTGGCTGGGAGTGGGCTGAGGGGGAGGGGAGCAGCGGCGTCCTGAGACGGGGCAGGGCAGGCCGGATCGCGGGAGCAGCTGTTTGCTGAGGCGACCCTGTGCCTCCTCTGGGAGTCCCTGGGGACAGGTGCCCTGGGGGGCAACAGGTGTGACCTCAGAAAACAGAAATCAGTCCCCGTGAAAAGCTGTGAATGATGCTGGTTTGGCTTCTTAAAAGTCGTGATTAAACCCCAACGGTTGTATTCTGTCCCTGTGACCTGGCCCCGGAGGGCCTGCTCGTGGCAGCACCAGGACCGTGTGAAGGGTCCAAGTTCTCAGGGCTGAGGTCGCCTCCCATGCTGCTGGGGCATCTGTGCACCCAACCTGCGCCCTGTGCCCGTGAGGCCGGGGACCGGGAGGCCCGTGCTCAAGTGTCCTGATGGGACGCTCAGAGACCTTTCCAGGTGCCCTCTACTTGTTCTCTAAAGAGTTTTTTTCTTCTGAAGCTGTTTAATGGCAGAAGCAGCTTCCGTCCCTTCAGGATGGGATGGGCGGGCTTCCCGCCCAGGGACAGAGTCCACGCGGGACCGGGGGAGAGGCGGACCCTGGGCTGGGGCAGCAGGCGCCCCACCAGCACCCCTGACACTTGTCTGTCTTTCTTTCTTTCTTTCTTTTTTTAAAGATTTTATTTATTTATTTGACAGAGAGAGACACAGCAAGAGAGGGAACACAAGTAGGGGGAGTGAGAAAGGGAGAAGCAGGCTCCCCGCTGAGCAGGGAGCCTGATGTGGGGCTCGATCCCAGGACCCCGGGATCATGCCCTGAGCTGAAGGCAGAGGCTTAACCCACTGAGCCACCCAGGCGCCCCTATATTTCTGAACAGTGTTTCCTTGGTCGCAGAGTTTATAACAAGTAAAGGAATCTGCTGTTTGCACTCACCAGTGATGTGTTCAACACGCCTTTCCTTTTCAAATCCATGTATGAGTTGAAAGTTTTCCAATTAAAAAGAAAAAGGGGATATTTGTGGACTGTAACTAGATGATACAGTGATTAAGGTAGGAGAGAAATGTGAAAACAGCCGAGATGTCCTTGAAGGAATCGTCCTCAGGACGGGGTCCCTGTGGAAAGTCATGCCGCCTGCCAGCCTGTGGGGTCAGTGACGGTCTGTGGGGGAGGAGTGCAGGGCCTCAAGAGGCCAAGTGATTTGGGGGGTTTTGTGCTCCGTGACCCGACTGAGAAGAGGATGGAGTGTGGAACACAAGGAGCGCTCAGCCGGCCGCCAGGAAAATTGATACGCGGAGATTCCCAACGTCACCGCGACTCCGGACGGGTGGGAGGCCGCCAGGGGCTCTGCCGTGAAGGTGGGAGGAGGGGAGCCGTCCGCGCCTGGAGCTGGGCGGGCCTTTCGGGGAGGATGCCTGGCCAGGGGCCCGCTCGCGCGAGGCGGAGGTCAGTGACGGCGGGAGGCCCACAGACAGCCCAGACGCCAGCCACGGACCCAGAGGGTGGGTTCTCACCGGCTCCGAGGGCTACTCCTGGAGCTCATCAGGAAAGCAGCGAGAAATGGAAAAGAAGAACAGGATGGAAGCAAGTTAGGACAGAAAATGCAGATTCAACACGTTCGGAGCAGTCGGGCGGCCTCGTGTGGGGAGTGCGCGGGGGTGGTGGGGGCGGAAGTGCAGCTTGTTCCCCCGGACAGGACGGGTGGACAGAGTGTCGACAAGTGCCATGAGGCATTGGTGAGCTTCCCAACACCAGGACCCCACGTGCCCCCTGTACCCCTCACCGCTCACGGCCAGGAACGAGCAGTCACGGCCTATGGAGACCTTTCTTGTGACCCAGGAGAGCATCACGGAGCTGGGCAGGGTGTCATGTGCTCCTGTGCTCTGTCCATCCTTCTGTCTCTCAAGCTAATGAACAGAGGAGGCCAAAGCAGTGGTAAGCAGTGCCGGCGTCCAGGGGTCGAGGCAGGGGACACGGCTCCCAAGCATCATGCTAGGCCCCGCCAGCTCAGGGAGGCATTACCAGGGGGACTGGAGATGCACCAGGTTTCTTGGTAACCAGTGAAGGTTTCCAAGTCAATCTGGTTAAGATATTGCCCCTGGCCTTTGCCGGCCTGATGACATTGGGTTTTAGTCCATCTGGGGATATGCCCTCCGCCCTGTGCCCCTGCAGCCCCACAGCTCTGTCCCAGCAGGTGCGAGAGCGGAGCCGTGCCCCCTGACTGTCCGCCTGCACCGAGCACGTGCTCTGCTCCGCGGCCGTCTCTTTCGCGTTCTGCCATCCTGTGGAAGTAACCGGTGCTCGGCTTTGCCGCCAGAATCGAACGAACGGCGGTCATTAATCGCGCTGGGTAACGCTGGGGCGGGTGGAGGGAGCCGTCTTCGTGCCTCGCTGTGAGCGGAGAGGTGACTGGGAGGAGGCTGCCAGCTGGCGCACTTCGTGTGTGCAAGTGTCAGTGCAAGAGTAGGGAAGGGACCATGGTCGGTTGAAAAAAGGTGGAAAAGATGATCCCGCGCAGCCAGCGCCTCCCTTACCTCACACCTCACGGTGCTTTTGTGCCTCGGAAATGTGGAAACGGGCCGATACCTGAACGCGTCAGAGCCAGCGCAGGCGTCCGTCCTGCTGGGAGGGGTCATGGAAGCAGCAGGCCAAGGGCCTGGCCAGCAGTCCTGCCCCTGCGTCCCCACCCGGCGCCCCCCAAGAGCCCCGCGCCCGGCCCTCGTTCTTCCCGTGCTCAGGCTACACTTCCCGCCAGATGCGGTTTCCACGCTGTGCAGGCCCACTGGGCAGGACACATTGGTGGCTCATGCGTGTCCGTGTGGAGAGGCCGCGTGTCTGGTGGGCGTGTGTCGTGGTCACCGGGGCTCGGGAGCACGTGGAAGGCGCGTGCACAGGGCGTGTGGCAGAAGGGAGGCTGATTGCCTGGTGTGACGGTAACGTCTCCTTCTCTTCCCAGAATCATCGACCAGCGATTCGAGAAAGTGTCCTACTTTGTGTTTGGCGATTTCAACTTCCGGCTGGACTCCAAGTCCGTGGTGGAGGTAGGCACCTGCCCCAGCCTCGTCGGGAGCCCACAGTCAGGGCCCTCACAGGCAGGATCAGCCCTGCCGTTCTCGCTGCTGGTATTTAAGGCAAATATTCCTCATAAGGAGGTTTTAGAGCTGAAGGGGGCCATTACTGGAACTAGAAAGGGACAGAGTCCTGCCGACCTCCGCAGTGCTTAGGTGGTCGTTGCCAACAACGTGCTGTCATGTCCCGCTGTGACGGTTCTGTTGTCCACTGTCGAAAAGCGGACGGGCCGGTGGGGAGACGCAGCCGGAGGGGCTGCTCCCTCCGCTTCCTCACTGAGAGTGTGGGAAACCAGTGTTTCACCGAAAGATTCGTGGGCGTCACTCAGTTCCTGGGGCTTGGAGGCCATGTGTCTCCTGGGTGCACCCACGGGCCCCCGGCGGGACGCTCCACTAAGAACAGGTGCAGACAGAAGGCCTTGGCCCTGCACTGTCCCAGCCGTGGGACCTCAGAGCATCACCTCTGCAGCCGGGGAGGGGGGCCTGGTGCTCTGGCGCAGGGCTGAGGGTCCACCTTGTGCCGTGCAGCAGGGACCACAGCCCCAGTGCCAGCGGCAGGCAGTCAAGGGGAGTCTGCTCAGACCCCACCTGCAGGCCTGCACGGGGAGGCCGGCCGCCCACAGCAGGTGCACAGCGCACCCCCGGTGGAGACACAGGGGCTGTTCAAGCGATCGCCTTCCTGTTGGGATCCCGGGGCACAGACCCCACTGCGCGTCCGTCGTCCGTCTCTGCAGAAGTTGCTCCTGGAAGTCAGGGCGAGCTGTCGTCGTTACAGCTCCCCGTGGACGACAGAGATAAGGGACGCGTGGGAATTCTCTTGTGATGCAGCTGATCCGATGGTGCCCCACTGGGTGGGCTCACAGGCGGTAGGCGGGCACGCCTGGGCGCACTGCAGGTGCTGGCAGGCCGGGGGGCGGGGGGTACCGGTGCTGTGGTGCGGGGCTGTCCGCCAGGACGGGCCAGTGAGTCCCGCTGGGACTCTGAAGTCCTGCGCTTTCCCTTCCCCGTGTGGAGGGTGGAGAGCGAGTCCGTCAGGGCCCAGGCCCTCCAGCGAGCCCGGGAGCTCGTCTGTCTTGTGGAAACGAGCCCCCGTGTCTGACGCTGTTAGGGCCCCGGGGTCCTTCCCCAAGGGCCGCCACCTGTGTTAATTTCAGGCCACTGGGGGTTGAAAAGCCACACTTTTGTGAGATCCTGACCCTCTACGCAGGGGTCCTTTCTGACGGGCACTCGGGACAGTAAGCCGCTGGGCAGACAGCCCCTCCTCTCCCCTCTGGCCTAACCCAGCCGGCTGTGCGCTCGGGGAGGTCCGAGGACAGTCGAACGTGGCCTTTTCTTCCCCGTGAAACAGAGACCCCAGCGGGGGCTTCTGCTCCACGCGCGGCCAGAGCTGCCCCAGGGGTGCGTGGTGCGTGACGCAGGGGCTGAGCCGGGAGGCTGGCCTGCAGAGGGCGAGAGGCGCGTGGTGGCGGGAGCCGGTCGCGCGGGTGCCGGTGCCGTCAGAGCCTTCTGCCCGAGAACCACGCTTGCCCGCCCCCGGGCCGAGACCTGTGGAGCTGGGCTCCTGCGCCGCGTGCCCTCCGGGAGGACAGCTGAGGGCTGGCAGCACTCAAAGGGTTAACAAAGGACGCTGCGTGCTGTTTGTCATGTAACGTGGCCCTCACGCTCAAGGTGCCTTCTCTGATGCCTCTGCCCTGCTCCGTGGCCTTCAGCAGCTCGGCCGTGTCTTACAACAAGGGTTGGTGCCAGCAGGTGGGAGGGACTGTTGTGAACCGGGGTGGGTTCTCCTCACGGCTGCCGTGTTTCTCAAGATCACTGAGGATCTTCAAGAGTCTTCGAGCTGCCATAACCCGGACGGTTCTGGGATCCGTAAGCGTCTGTATCGGAAGGGCTCCCACGTCTGAAAGTCTGTCCCGCGTTCTCCTCCCTTTCCTGCAGGAAAGCAAAGGAGGATGTTGGTTCTGATGATTTTCCCATCAGAATTTACGGATCTAGAGAAGGAATGACTTGAAGTGCTCTTTTTAAGAGAGGATTCAGATTTTTCAGAAGAAGTGGAACAGCACACACGTGCCTGCCCCTCCCCGACCCGGCAGGCCCCTGTGCTGGGCCCCCATCTCCTGTCGGCCCGACTGGCCCTGGCCCAGCATCTTGGGGTCCTGGCCCCACCCCCACCCCAGGGCAGTCGGCCGCACCCCACCGCCAGCCAAGGGGGCGAGGGGACGCAGGGAGGTCAGGCTGCCTGCATCTCCGGAGCTCAGATGGTGAGAAGCTACGTTCCCACAGCGTCTGCCCCTTCCCACCCCTGCACGTCTGTGTGATGTCAGGCACCAAGTATGGTTTTAAGTACCTGGAAAGATGGTAACTGTCTTCCCTTTGTGTCGTCCCTCCTTTGAGGAGGTCACGTAATAAATACATTCCCGGTGCACCCCCTCTTAAACATTTCCACGTGTCCCTCCAGGTCCCTGTTGACTGCCCTGCTGGGAGGCCCCACGGCGGTGGCGCTGGGGAGGCACGGGACCGTCAGTGGCTGGAGGTCCCAGGAACCTGAGGCCCGAGCCACAGCAGGCCGAGGGCGGGGACACCCAGGGTGTGTCGTGGGGAGGCCGAGGGCTCCTGGCGTGAACAGGGAGGGTGCAGGGAGGCCTCAAAAGGTCACAGAAGGCACCCCTGATGGTAGCATGGAACTAGCGCGACACTTTCTCTGAGCTCGTTGTCATGATGTGGCCTCTCCCAGCCCCCGTCTTCACCTTCATCCTTGTCCCCTCATCCTTGTTGTCCTTGTCCCCTCGCCTTGGGGCCCATCCAAAAGCCAGCCTGGTTTCGTCTCAAGATCCTTCACTAATTACGTCGACAAGGACCTTCCTTCAAAATAAGGTCATGTTCTGAGGTCTGGGTGGACACGGATTTGGGGGGTTGCCTCAACCCGTGCGTGACAGCCCATAATGCCAGAACAACATTTGAAAGGCCAAATGCTGAACAGTAAACATGCTTGTTGGCAAAGGTTCATCTAAACATAAGTTAAACGAGAAAAGAACGAGTTTCTTGCACTGGTGATTGATTTCAGTGGCGTTAGGTAAGGCGTCTTTAGTTACCAAATTTTAAAATACCACATGAGCATCTCTTAGAAAATCAGAATCTACTATTAACATGGCTTGGCTTTCTAAAAGGGTTATTTTTTTTTTAATTTTTTTTATAGATTTTATTTATTTGTCAGAGAGAGAGAGAGAGGGAGAGAGAGAGAACAAGCAGGAGGCAGAGGCAGCAGGGGAAGCAGGCTCCCCGCCAAGCAGAGAGCCCGATGCGGGGCTCGATCCCAGGACCCTGAGAGCATGACCTGAGCCGAAGGCAGAGGCTTAACCCTCTGAGTCCCCCAGGTGCCCCTTAAAGGGGCTTTAATTATAAAAACAACTGATAGAGATTTTGTGGAACCTGGAAGTCTGACTTGGCCTGAGGTACCCACGGGCGGGCCTGTGAGCAGATGGTTGGGGAGCGGCGTTGCGGAAGCCTGGGCACCCTGAGTCCGGCCCTGGTGAATGCGGGTTCAGGAACCAGCGCGTGGAGGGGCAGGCTCTCTGTTGGGCCTCTGACCCACTTCACTTTGCTTTTGCTTGTCTTCCAAACTAACTGCCCAGTGAGGACGTGCGGAGACCGTCGGATACCACCTCCGGCTGGGCAGCAGCACCCAGAGCGTGTAGAAGCGAGTCCGCGGGGCCCTAGACCCGCAGGCCCCGTGCTGAGAAGCATTAGGTCGAGCCTCGTGCATCTCAGTGTCCTCTGGGTGCCAAGGCCCGCGCGGGGTCAGGGGACGGGCTCCCACAGGTGCGCAGCCAGGACGCCCGCCGAGCTGGCGCTGCCGCGCCACGGCTCCCCACGGGACGCAGACCTGGTGGCTGGCGTGAGCTCCGGACCAGGCGGCGCCGCGGCGGCCCCGTTCCTGCCACCATGTTTCCAGAACCCGCGTGGGAGGCCGTCCTGGGGGCCGTTGGGCTGCTGGTTGGCTTTTCTCCAGCCTGCGTGGGTGGTTCTGGGCCACAGACCCGTGGCAGGTCGGAGCCTCTGATTCTGGTCACTGCTTCCCAGCAGGCTGCTCCCAGCCGGCGTCCCCTCCTCGTTTGCTCCGTGAGACTTTCCTGTGTGCCCGCTGCGTGTCTGGGCTGAACGCAGGGCCCGGCCCCGTGGTGACAGCCTGGTGCCAGCAGGGCCGTGGGGGTGGGTCTGCCTCATGGTGGGATGGCCCCAAGACCTGGCCGGCCTGGGGACGCTGGAGTCCCGCACCTCGTCTGCTCTTCCTGACGTGCCTTCCCGTCTGTTCCCTGCGCCCTTGGGAGTCGGAGCAGCGACCTGAGAGTGGCGTCTTCCCGAGCTCCCGAGCTCGCTGAGACCGTGAGCTCTTTGCAGGAGAGCCCTGACTCGGACGCCACCGAGTCTGCGGGCTGGAGACCAGCAGGGCCTGTTTTGGGGTGGGGTCTCCTGTGGGAAGGCACAGCAGGGAGCTGTGGGGTCCTGTCGGGTTCTCAGGTGCAGTCTGGGGGCATCAGTGAGGTCGGCATGGGGACAGGGTAGGAGGTGCAGCCCTGGCAGGCACTGGGGTGTGGGCAGCCCGGAGGGGAGGGCCGCTCTCCATCCTCCACGGGGCCCAGGGTGCTCTCTGTCCCTCTGCAGTGCCAAGGAGGTGAGTGGGGCTCCCGACCTCTCCTCCTGAACCACGGCACGGCCCAGGAGAGACACAGGCTGGAAGAAGGCAGTGGGGCTGGACCCCCATTGCCCACCACTGGCCTGGGCCTGGACCTCTACCTCTCCACCCGAGTGGACGGGCAGACCGCCCTGAGCCGTGACTCCTCTTGGAAAAGCCGCTTGTGGACGCCCACATTCAGTACTTACAGACTGGGTCCTGGGGACGGGAGGAGAAGGACATGCTAACCTCTACCCTTGGTTCCAGAGAAGGGGCTGGACGTGGTTTTCAGATCACCCAAGGGCAACGTGGCTGGTGACCAGGAGTGCCCTGGCCAGCATGCATGTGGGAAGACGGCCGAAGGGGGCATGGGGGCAGCACAGCCTCTTGCCTGACGGCTACTTGGGTCTCTTCCCATGGAGTGTTGCCCTGAGAAGCCGCTGCCTGACTTGGCTCTGGGTCTGGTTGCCGCTTCCCCCAGCTAGAGCGGCCAGGTCAGCCTGCCCGGACCTGGGGCGGCGTCCCGGCAGGAGTCACCAGAGGTTAATTCACTCTGCCTCCGGAACAATGTGGGGCCAGTGAGCGGCCGCGGCCGCCGTGAAGGACAGGCAGTGATTGTCCGTCCGGCGGCCACAGCGGGGTGGGGCGGGGCGTCTCCCGGGGCGGGGGTCAGCCAGGCCCGAGCGGGACCGGGAGACCGTGTCATGGCAGAGGGGCCGGGAGCAGGGCCTGCTGCGTGTGGAGAGACGACCCCGTCCCGGCAGCTTCCTGTTCCGGAGGCGCGCAGATGCCCGCGTGCCTGCGGAGCAGAACCGGGGCGACAGCCCGGGAGCACACTTGGCCGCACCAGAGCCTTAATTAAAACACACACTGGCACGACCGTCACGTGCTGACCGGCGGGCCGCGTGTCACGAAACTGATCACAAACGCAGGCTCCGGCTCAGCCCTGCGGCGGCTCCAAGGGTATGTTTCATGCCTTGCGCGGTGGCAGTTGGCAGCTGGGGCGCTCAGCTGGCTGGCCGCAGTGACAAAGAGTGACGGCCGTGCCAGGCACTCCCGTCTCTGCGAGGCCCGGCCGCGCGCCCACCTGCCGTCCTTCATCCCTGACAGCGATGGTGATGGATGTGTTTTTGGAGGCTGGTGGCCGTTTTGAAAACCAGTTGCCAGTGACGGAACCGTGCCCGTGCTCAGGTGCCAGGTGGGCCCGCGGGGACCTGTCTGGGAGGGGCACCCCCCGCACTGACAGGGACAGCCTTGGAACGGACCAGAAGGACCCTCGGCAGAGCACACCCCCTGCGTCACGAAACCACCAAAGACCCCAGCCAAGAGGAGGGGTGCGGCCAGCTCCCCGCTGGCCAGAGCCCCGTCCCCAGACACCAGACTTCACTGCGGCCAGCCTCCTTCCTTCAGGGTGCTCCTGTGTCCTGGGGAGGGCGCTCCCACTCGGCCTGGAAGGGTTGTTGCCCCGTCACGGCCTGGCCCAGTGTCTCCGGGTGTCCCCCAGGACCCAGCTGGCCAGAAAGGTCACTGTGCCGTCACTGAGTGCAGGAGGAAACACTGGTGGCCTCTGGTCTCCACGTAGCCTGTAGCACCAGCCCACACCCCAGATATTCTACCACCGACACGGTGCCCGCAGCCCCCTGGCAGCCCCCCGACAGCCCCCGACAGCCCCCCGACAGCCTGTGACAGCCCCTGGCAGTGAGGTGGTGTTTCTGCTCTGCTGTGGTGGGAGTGGCGGGTGGGAGAGGCCCAGGAGCTCTGGGCAGCCTGGTGTTCGTGGGACAGGTGGACGGGTCACGCCAGCCCACGTCCCGAGAGGCACCTGGAGAAAGCCTCGTTGGGCGTGGAGCGGTCACAGAACCGAGCCCCAACCTCTCTGTCGACTCTGCTGGTCATGAGGGTTTCTCTTCTGAACTGGGAGCCCGTATGAACAGGCTGTGTGTCCAGGAGGCCTCCTTGCTCCGGGCACCGTCGGTGTCTGCAGTGGCCCAGGCAGGGCTCGTGCAGGGCACGAGCGTCTGTGTGGGGCTCTTCGAGAGTCTGGTTTGAAAACAACCGATTTTCTCATTCAAATCATTACATTTATTTCATTATTGCTTCAGAAGGAAAGAGACCTCTCTCTGGTCTGGTTTGTTATAGGGTCTGTGGCATCAAGCTGAAGCAAACTGTTGTTCTTTTTTTTTTAAAGATTTTATTTATTTATCTGACAGACAGAGATCACAAGTAGGCAGAGAGGCAGGCAGAGAGAGAGGAGGAAGCAGGCTCCCCGCTGAGCAGAGAGCCCGATGCGGGGCTCGATCCCAGGACCCTAAGACCGTGACCTGAGCCGAAGGCAGAGGCCTTAACCCACCGAGCCACCCAGGTGCCCACAAACTGTTATTCTTTTTTTTTTTTTTTAAAGATTTTATTTATTTGACAGAGAGAGATCACAAGTAGGCAGAGGGGCAGGCAGAGAGAGAGAGGGGGAAGCAGGCTCCCTGCAGAGCAGAGAGCCCGATGTGGGGCTCGATCCCAGGACCCCGAGATCATGACCTGAGCCGAAGGCAGAGGCTCAACCCACTGAGCCACCCAGGCGCCCCGCAAACTGTTATTCTTAATTGTTATTCTTCACTAAGAACGTAAGATGTTTTTCTTAATTATGACAATTCCGGGTTTCACATGTCGGGTATTTTCTCCCAGAGAGTTGGCCTTACAAACCTTAGCTCGTATTTCCGATTGGTAGATTGGCGTCAAAATGGTTATTCCCACAATTATAGCAAAAAGACGAGAAGAGACATTCCCCTCACCTGTGCCGTGCTATGGGAGCTGACTGGCTGATTCACGGTCAGGTCCGTGCTCACGAATCTGTCCTGCCGTTTTCTGTGTCCCGCTGGCTTGTGCCTCCTCTGTCCCGCTCTCAGCGCCAGCGCCACTCGTGCGGATTTTAGGACCGCAGGCTGGTGCCGAAGCTCGGTGGGGAGGCTCTCTGTTGGTCTGGGCCTGTGCTGCTGGTGGGAGGACGTGCCCCCGCCCCGCACTCCTCCCAGGTCGGAGACCCGGTGTGTCCGTGGAAGCCTGGGGTGTTCTCAGGAGACTAAACCAAGAGCACACGCAGTCTCCCCGGGCAGGGCCTCGTCCTGGCCCGAGCTGTGGGTGTGCACACGCCTGCTGGACGCCAGTCTGAGAGGAGCACACGCGGCTTCCTTCCGGAACACCAGCTGCGTGGTCCCATGTGGGCTCACCACCACCACTGGGCTTTGCCCCGTGTACCCCAAGCGCCTGCCCTTGTGGCCTGGCTGGAGCCGTCCTGGGAGAGGAGATGAACGGGTCTTTACCGTGTGTCGTTGTTGTGGATGAGCAGTCGGAAACGGGGTACTTCCCTGGCAACGGACCTGGCCATCGTCACGGTGCCTCCTCATGACCCGCCGGCGGCCCCCACAGGCCCCCGGTGCGCTGGCCAGGGCCTTTCCTCCTGTGGCATCGGCACGTTGGGGTCCTCAGTGGTGGTGTTTCCCCAACGCTTATTAACAGGTCTCTTTTCCCTGAGAGGACGGGGGTCTGGGGAAAACTTTGAAAGAGCTAGAGCTTGTGGGAAGGGCCTTTGAGGAGTCCGCATAAACGGGCCAGGGGACCCTTGGAGGCAGTTGGGGGCAGTGCCTGCTGGAGCAGTGAGCACCTTTCCAGAGAGAGGACAAGACCCCGGTAGAAGCGGCCCTCCTCAGCCTTCAGGCCCCCGGCCCCATTCAGGACCCTTCTGTGTGTGAGCGCAGGCCAGCCTGATGCCCCAAACCAAGGGGTCCCCACCAGGACACTCCCGTAGGTGACCCCCAGGCCCACACCCCTTCACATGTCTCAGGAGCTGTGTGTGCACGAGGGGATGCGTGTGCACGTGTGTGTGACCCTCACTCGGGTGTGCGCCCGAGTGAGGGTCAGACGTGTGTATGTGCATACGGCCCACCCGTGTGGACGCGAGCGTGCGTGCTTGTGTGCAGGACAGGGAAGGGGGCTGCTGTCACTGCCTGGGTGTGCATGGCTGTGTCTGTCCCGTTTTGGGTGCCAGGATCCCAGGCGTGCTCGGCAACCACGTCCACAGGGCCATGGCCACACCGGCTGTGGGGCAGCTGAGTGCAGTGCGAGCCGACCCCCAGCACACTTCCTGGGACACACAGGTTAGGGGACCAAGGAGAGCTTTAAAGCCGATGGTGTCCCTTCCAGAGGCTTCCGTGGAGCGGTGGCTCCGTTACGACCTTTGCATATGTTCAGGATTGGAACGATGCCTGTGGACACTGGTCGTCAGGGAGTGTCAGTCACGTGGGACCGGCAGTGCTTAGCTTGTGTCCCTGGCGCGCCAGTGGGTGACCAGGGTGCTGGGGCGTCTGCTGCTCAAAACCTGGCACTTAATTCCCGGAGCCCAGCTTGCAGGGAACCACCCGTGGGCCCAACGGTGGGCTCCGAAGTGCTACCCCTGGACTCTGGGCAGCCTGGTGTGCGTGCGCGGTGCTCCCCCAGGTGCGGCGATGGCCCTTCGGCCAGCGTCTCTAGAGGCTGGTCTGTGGCCAGCAGGTGCCGTTCTACTCTGGAGCCAGCTGTGTCTTCTAGAGTCATTCAAAAACTTTAATTTTAAAAGGTAATGATTTTCCACTAACTTGCGTGAAGGAGAACCTGTTAGAAACGCTTCCTCTTCTTTGACCACTGCTGCGCAAAGGCGTCTGCGGGAACTTGTGCGTGTAGGACTTAGCCGGAATTATGGAATAACAAGGAGAACAGTGGGACGGGGGGAGCTTCTGACCGGCCCATGGTCGGTCGATGGTTTCCAGGTAAGGGCTATTGGTGCAGTTTGCAGGGTCCTCACGGCACTCACAGCTGAGAGACGGGACGAGGAACCCCAAGGATCCCCTTGTGGGGATGGGCAGCGGAGTGTCCCAGGGCTGGGGGACAGCTCGTGGCTGTGACCCGAGTGCCAGCCGTCAGCCTCGGTCTGGCTCCTGCTGGACGCGCAGCACGGAGCCGACAAGCTCACTCTCCTTAGGAGCTGTGCGCTCGTCTCACCCAGACGTCTCCGTCCTGCATGTGCTCGGTCCCGTGGAGAGGCTGGGAGTCCCTGCCGGGCCTGGAGCTGCGCAGAACGCTGGGGGTCAGGGTCTCTTGTCCATCAAGAAGCGGCTGCTCCTAGCAGATGCGTGGCGCCCGGGCTCGCACATGGGACCTGCTCTCAGACGGGGCAGAGACAGCTGTACTGTTTCCTGGGCGGGAAGCCTGCATGAACACACAGAGTTCAGGGCCACCTGAGAAGGCCGTACAGGGCTCCTGCCTGTCTCCCGGCTCATGGCTCTGCCCCCCTCTTGGACGGCAGAGGCCAGCTTATCACCGTGGCCCCAGCTCCCCACTCTGTGCTCTGCTGTGGCCAGAGTGCAGACCTCACTGCTTTCAACGGTGTCTGCAGCCCTTCCCTGGACAGCCGGTCATGGGCTGGCTGCGTCCCTTTTTTCCGGAGCCCCCCCCCCCGCAAAAAGCGTGGCATTTCTCCCACTTTGTTGTAGTGGTTCGTCAGGAAGGTCCCGGGAGGGTGGCACAGGGTCCCACGGCTGGTCCTGGGCAGCACCGGGGCCAGGTCATTGTGGTCAGATGGCTCTGGTCCTCCTCCCAAGTCTGGGATCAAGGAGGCACGTCCCTCAGCCTCCCCATGCCCTTGGGCCCTCTGCTGGGCTCACCACTTCCTTGGCCCCTCTGTTTAAGCCTGGAGATGTTGTTTTAAGGGCCATTTCTTCTGCAAGCTTTTCCCGCCGGCCTTTCCGGAGTCGGCCCCGCAAGCATCTGTGGCTAAAATTAGGTTGGAGCCTTTGTTTGCAATCTCACGCTCTCGGCGGGCCTGCATGTCGTTCTGAGGAGCTGTCGGGGATGAAAGCCCGCAGCAGGGTCCTGCTTCCCGGGAAGGGCGTGAACGATGGGGAAATGTGTCCTCGAGCCCACCCACCAGTTCGCAGAGGCCAGACCACGAGTCAGTAGGGGCCCGTCCTCTGGAGTCACTCACGCGGTGAGGGGCAAGGCTCGGGGCTTCTCCCCTGCCCTCATCCCTCCTGCGTCCTCCTTTCTCCTCCGTCCTCCCTGGGCCGCCCTCACTTGTCTACCTGAAGCACTTGTAGCTCAGGGAGTGTTTCAGGTGGACGAGTGAAGAGAAGCTTCCTCCTCCCTCTTCCTCCTTCCCTCCCTGGGTTGATGTCTGGGGCCTGAAGATACACTTTGCTCAGCAAACACCTTCTCCAGATGGGGCTTTTCCTCTCTGGGAGTGGGAGGCACATAAACAGCCAAAGTCCGGGGTTAGCTCAGACATCCAGAGTGTGCCCACGGGCGGCCTGGTGGGAGAGGTCAGATGAGGGTGCCCCGTGTCCACGTGTCCACGCCACGGGGGCTGCGAGGCTCTCGCGGGCCCCAGTGCCTCCTCTAGGGGTCCTGGTTTGAAAACAGAGGAAAGTCTCCTTTCTGTGGCTGTAGCCCTAATTCCTTAAGAATTCGCTCCAGTGTTTTACTTGAAGCTGCCTCTGCTGTGTCTGGACGTGAGGCCCAGGCTGGCTTGGGGGCTCACTTCCGATCTGTTGAATGCGGCCCTGCGTGGAGGGAAGGAAAGCAGAGGCCGTCCTGAGGACGACCCGGCCCAGGCTCCCTGGTCCGCTCCCTGCACGTTGAACAGCTGCGGACATCTGGCCGACTGGTTTTCATTGCTCACTGAAGTCCGGATTCAACCTTGCCCCACCTCTTTGTGCGGCCCTGGGGGAGGGACAGCGACCCTGAAACAATGGCCCCAGCTCACCCCTCCGGAAAGCTCTGCTCCGGGCCAGACAGGGAGCGTCTGGTGTCCTCAAGGCGCCGGCCGTGGGTCAGGAGCCCCTTCCCCAGGTGTGGATTTGGGATGGCTTTGCTGGAGCCAGTGGCCAGGTCCGGAGGCCGCAGGGATGAATTTGCTTGTGTGTCCCTGGCTGCTCCTTGTGCTCTGGGCGGGAGGGCACCGTCTTCCAGAACCTTCTGATCCTGTTCCCAGAGGAGCAGGACCTCCTCAGAATGCTTCTGGAAGGTCAAGTCACGCAGACCATCTGCTAAAAACCTTCTGGGTGCCTGTGGCCCTTAGTGGGGACCTGACCATCACTGACAGGTGGGCTCAGTGGCAGGAAGGGGGTTCACGCTCCACAACAGGTGACTCTGCATCAAAACATAGAGACAGGATGTGTGGACTGCCAGGACCTGGGACGTGGGCAGTGAGAGGGTGTCCCAGGAGCAGAAGGGGCACATTCCCGGCATGAGGACCCACGTTCCGGGGAGCTTAGCTCTGCTTCTGCAGCCACGGTGGCCGCCATGGCTCTGGCCCAGGCTCTGGGGAGGGGGTGTCACGGGCCCCGGCAAAGAGCCTACTGACCCCAGGCTCGCCCCGACTCAGCCCTTACTGCATCCGGAACGGTCCTTCCCCGTGCCGTGACCCCGAGTGCATCCGAACTTGCAGAGCATGTGTGGGCCTGGGGGGTGAGCCTGGGGGGTGGGCTTCTTCCAAGCCTGAGGGAGACCAGACCCCTACCTGCTCCCGTGGGGACTTCTCCTGACTCTGGCAGGAGAGCGCAGCCAAACGCGGGTTCCCAGCCCACACGGGCCTCATGGACGGGGGCGGGACTCCCCATTCCTGGGCCGCCATTCAAACAAGGAGACTTTCAAACTCTGGTTAAAGCTGCCTTGCCTGGACCTGTCCCTGGTGGGGTCTTTCACATGGACGTTCACGTGTGTTTGCTGTACATGCCTGTCACCAGCACAGACTAGAGCGCATCATGGGGAACTCTGGGACGTGCTTCCTGACAGACACATCTTCCCTAGCTGCCCCCAAATCAGGCTTTGTTCAATAAGGCCTAGAAGGAAACTCGAACCCAGAACTCTCCGGACCCGACTGACCCAGCACCAGCTTCCCCGGGAGGCCAGGCGCCCCTCGACCCCTGCAGCTCTGTCACGCACGTGGTAGGTGTCCGTCAAGCCCGCGTGTGCTCTGCAGTGGAGACAGAGCCCCGCCGGCTCGCCGTCCATGCTGCTGGGGACCACGGTCCCTTCTCTCTGCCGCGGAGGGTACACGGTGGGGTCTGCGAGACCACACCTTGAAGAGCCGGCCGCTAGGGTCCGGAGGTGCTCATGCCTTCGGTCCAGATTTGACCGTGGTGGGGCAGTGGTGGCCATGCAGTGGGAGCACTGGGACAGACTTCGCTGCTGGATGGGCAGGGCCCGCGGTGGCTTTGTGTCCGTCACGCTGTGGCTGTCAACCTCAGGGTCCGCAGGAAACCCCGGAAGTAGCCCTCTGGGCCAACCCTGGGGCCCTGGTCCTGGGGCACCCCTTCCAGCAGCCTGCCTCAGAACCTACCCGGACTGAGAAGAAACCCAGGAATTTCATTGTCCACACGACAGGTGGACAGCCTTGGGGACAGCGATCCCGTGAAATTCCAGGACAAAAACCTGGCGCTCCAAGTGCCAAGAAGATGAGGTGGGGGCCGTCCTATCTGCTGCCCCTCCATGTGGTGCTGGTAATGAAATACATCTTAGATGGCTCTTAAAAAATAGCATTTTGGGTATTTTTTTCTCCTTTCAAAAGAAAAATCCCTTCAGTAAGTAGGCGAGCGGAAAGGCCCGGCCTGCGAGTTTCTGCATGACTGGGCATGACTGGGTTGAAAGCGGAGATGGGCGGAGGCCGGGCCGCTGGGGCCTGATCTCTTCTTTCCCGCCGGAACGGGGTGGCTCTGTGGGGGGTGCAGAGACCGAGCCGCAGGGTGGGCCCCTCTCCCAGCCCCCGGGCTGATCGCATGTTTATCCTTTGGGAGCCTGCCTGAAATGGCTAAATAAAGCAATTTTTTTTAAAAAGTTTCTAGCAGATGCCTTTGGGAGAAGCAGCAAGAGTTTGGTGAATCGTGTCCCAGAGCGGCCACAATGGCCTTCTGCCGCGGAGCCCTCCCCCATTCACGGAAGCGCTTAAGCCACTTAGCGCATTAGCATCTGGATGGCGCAGGCCCTCCGCGGACGCAGGGGTGGGCAGGGCGGGCGCCTCTGCCCCAGATTGTCCCTGTGCTTGTTCTAATCCGCGCTGCTTGAAGGCGGCCAGACTGATTTGTGACACATGAGTCCAAAAGCCACGTCAGGGCTTGACCCGCTTAGCTTCTCTGTGCTCTGAATGTCAATGGCCTGTCGTGGAGGACGCGTCGGGGACGGGGATGGCGGCCGCTGCCTCCCCTGTCCCACGCCGGGCGGGGCCGACCCCAGCGAACCCGGCCTGTGGCCCAGCGGGTCCCTGCGCAGGGGGGTCTCCACTGCACCCGGGCCTGCCCGCCCGCCCTCCCTGGGGTCAGGGGCTCCTCACAACTTCACAAGGGCCCTGAGAGGAGGTTTTTGAAACGTCAGAATTAGTTTTCTAGGCTCACGCCGTCGTCTTTACGGAAGAGCTCCGTCGAGGTGTGGTTCACACCAGCCTCAGTCCCCAGCGGCCTCTGCCTGCTCCTTCTCGACGTCTCGTGGGCGTTGACCCTGGTCCAGTGTGGCCTTTCCTTAAGGAAAGAGTTTTGTCAGCAACAGGGGTGGGAGCCCCCTTCCTGCGTCCGTCCTCGCCCGTCTGGCCGCGGATCTGCCTTCTCCCAGCTCTGCTGTCGTCCGGGGGCCCCTTTGTGCTTCCTTCCCAGAGCCGGGAGCCGGCTTGTGCCCAGGGGCTCCGGGTCGCCCCGCCTGTTGTCTCCTGCCCCAGCCTTTGCCGCCTCACACCCGGTTCCGACCGGAAGAATTTCTCAACAAACCTGGACTGTATTTAGTTTGTAGTCCTGCTCGCCGTGAGCTGGGCCGCGTGGACCACCGCAGCTGGGTGGCTCTGGGACTGTCCGGCTGTCCCTGCTCCCTCATCCCTCCCCCTGCCTGTCCAGCTGTTCCCTCTCTCAGCTGGTTAGGGTTTCTACCCCTGGAACCCAGTGTGACCTCTCTTCTCCCTGGTGTGGCCTTCCCGGTCCTGTCCCACTACCCACCTTGGGCAGATCTCATGGCGGTGTGTCTCCAGCCTGCCCCGGGGACAGCATGAGGCGGCTCTGACTTCCCTGCCCCTCCCCTGCACGGGGCTGTCTTCAGACAGCTTGCGGGGCTGCTCGGGAAGCAGAGGTGGGCACGGAGGCCAGGGCCCAGCCGGTTGTGCAGCCCTTCCTGCCCTGCCGGGTGTGCTCATCACGCTCCTGCTGCCGTGCGGGCGGCTCCGCGGCCCCTTTATGTGGAGGCGTCAGGGAGGGAGACCGGGAAAGTGCAGGTTGCGTTCAGGAGACACGGGCTGTGGGCGCCTCTCCAGGGACTGAGGCTTGTCTGTCGTCCGCAGACTCTCTGCACAAAGGCCACAATGCAGACGGTGCGGGCCGCCGACACCAACGAGGTCGTAAAGCTGATATTCCGTGAGTCGGACAATGACCGGAAGGTAAGCGAACCCCGAGCTGTGGGCTGTGAGCACAGCAGGCCGCTCTGGCCATCCGGCGTCGGGGAGGGAGGGGACACCGCTTGAGGAGTGGCCCGTTCCGCCCACGCTGACGGCCACGCTCACTTTGCAGGTGATGCTTCAGCTGGAAAAGAAACTCTTTGACTACTTCAACCAGGAGGTTTTCCACGACAACAACGGCACCGCGGTGAGCTCCGCCACCAGATGCCCGCAGGCGCCTGGGCCCCCCCGGTCACGCACCTGCAGCTGCGACAGCCCCCCCTCAGCCCTGTGTCTGGTCGGTGGGCAGCATGGGGGACCCTCCGTGTGGGAGGTGGGACCCTCGGGCCCCAGGTGCTCAGGGCGGCCGACACAGGCCTGGGCTCCGTGTGCACATCTGACGTGTGCACGTGTGTGTGCTTGTGTACGTGTGTGTTACTGTGTGTGCACGTGTGTGTGCTTGTGTACGTGTGCGTGTGTGTGCACGTGTGCCAAGGGAACTGCGTGCCGGTTGTGACCTGGTCCCCTGGGAGCCGCTTCTCTGGAACCACTGCCGGGCCAGCCCTCAAGAGTCTGGAGACGCGGCGTGGGGCCACCACATTCGCCGCGGATATGGGCCTGTTTGAGTGTGTTTCTGGGGTGTCCAGTCATGCGGTAGTAGCGTACCGGTGGATGAACAGTTCACATGTGATGTCCCTGCTGTGGCCAGTTCCAGGCTACGAGGGGACGGCTCCTGACCCCAGGGCCCCGGACTGCAGGGTACAGAGGCAGGTCCTAGATGGCACTTGTCGAAAACCGGAGGCTTCCCTGAGGGCGGGCACCCCGGCAGGTGGCGACGCCTGAGCGTGCCTGCCGCCCAGCCCACTCTGGGGAGGCTCTGTGCGCAGCCATGCCCCCTTTCCGTCTTCCAGTCACCCCACGCCCTACAGCTGGTCTCCATGTCACCCACCTCGAGGACACTTTATTCCACAGCCTGGACTTCATGCCCCGCCCCTGCCATCCCTGTGCTCGCCTCTTTGCCTCTGGGAGCCCCAGCTTGGTCTTGTCACCCCTGCCCTGAGGCCTCAGCCGTGCTGAGTGCTCTGCACCTGTGCCTCAGTTTCCAGTCTGTGTGTGGGAGGAGCCCTCTGGTCCGAGGGCAGGGGTCACTGGCAGGCATCCCACCAGGCAGTGGACTCTGTCAGTCCTGTGTCCGTCCTTCAAACCAATGCCAGGAACTGCATTCCCGCCTCCATGCCCGTGTCCACTCCTTCCTCCACGGCCCTGTGTCCTCACCGAGTCGGTGTCTGCTACCCCGGGGCCACTGCATCTCCCTTGCCGCACGTGCCCCATTGGTGTACCCCGAGCCTGGGGCCCAGCCTGGGGCTTGTCATGTGCACAGAGGGTCAGGCCTCCTCCTCAAGCCCTTAGCCACTTCCCACAGACCTCAGGCGGGCCCAGAGCCTGCTCTGGGCTCCTAGGCCTTGCTCACTGCTCTCGGCTCTCCCTGCACACCCCTCACCCCTGGTCAGGGCACTGGGCTAACTCTACCCCATCAGATGCTCTGACCTGCCTTACCTGCCCGTCCCACCATCCCGTGCCGGTGGGCACTGCTCTTTGGCCCTGGCCAGTTCACATCTCACATCCTCGGGGCCTCAGACCCTGGCAAGGCTGTCTCTCGGCCTGTGTCCCCAGCAGCACCCAGCAGCGCCAGCTCAGCACGCGGGTGCCTACAGCCCCGCCCTCTTCCCTCGCGGGAGGCTCTGGCACAAGGACTTGTCCTACCTGCTGTCCACGCCAAGGAGTGCAGTGGCCTGGTGATTTCAGGGCCTGAGCACTTGGGGTCCAGGCGAGCCCGAGGGGCGGGTTTGGGGACAGTACTGTTCAGGGGGCACTGGCTGCAGGCAAAGTGCCCAGGAGACTGTCTCTGGGCAGCTGTGTGACTTTCTGAACTGGGAGGCGGAGTGGGCTCTCTGGGCCCCTGGTACAGAGGCAGCTCCCTGACATGGGGGTGCAGTGAGGCCGCCAGGACTATAACAAAGGGGGAGAGCAGTGCACACGGCAGTGACACTGCGCAGCCAGGGCCTGGAATGTTCCAGAAGGAGCAGAACATGGGGGAGCCAGGCATGCTGTGGGGTCTGAGCCAGGGAGGTACAGGGCAGCCAGGGAGAAGTTGTACGTTCTGGAAACGGGGAGCCAGGGCACACGGACCCACAGTCACAGTCTTCGTCTCTCAGCGTCTGGACAAAGCGTGTGCTACGAGCATCAGAAATAACAAAGCCGTCGCCGCTGGACGTGGCTGTTCTTATTTCTGTGTTTATTTAGCATATGAAGCTTTTTAAGACGGAGGAAAATTAGTCTGAATGCTCGGGGGACCGCTGGAGCTTCGTTCAGAGACGGAGAAACGCGGCGCAGATTTCCACGTGGCTGTTTTGGAAAGAACCACGAGCCCCTCTGCTGTGTGTCCAGAACCTCACGCGACAGAGTTGCGCCCGGCCTGGCGCCTTCCCAGGGAGTCTGTCGCGGCTTCTCAGCTCCTGCTGCTGCGGGCGCTGCGGGTCCCAGGCGCTCGGTGCCTTCAGGGACGCCTCACAGGGCCATGCTGACGCGCGCTCCGCGCCCCTGGCCGCAACCTCACACGTTGAGAAGCTGCCTCCACGTCCGTCACACACAGGAAGCGGGGTCGTCCGCAGCGGCCACGGGGACAAGATAAATGGCGTGACGAGCTATGTCACCTCGGTGGTGAGACACGCAGCCCCACGGCCACCGGAACAAAGTGCCCATCCGCAGGATGGATGTGTCCGTGCCAGACACAGCCCCAAAATCCATCGCACCCTTCATCAAGCCCCGGTCTTGTACCCGTCTGACAGAAATTTAATTCAAGCTGGCTTCTGGAAATAATTATTGTATTTTAAGAGTAGTAATCATTGGCCGGGACATGATTGAATGTGTCCATGCCTATTGACTTTTTCTATGATTTATAGCTTTGTTTAGTCGATATTCCCATCGAAATTGTATAATTAATTATAAGTGTGGCTGTCAGGGCGGCAGGATGGAGTGCCCTGGTGAGGATTTGGAGAGATTAAATTTTCCTTGGCTGTCCCAGGGCAGGGCTCGGGAATCTTCGCAGCGCTTGGCCTGCTGGATAGAGATGTTTTCTGTGTGTTTAGCAACTGCTCTAGCTCAAGGCACATTGATTTTCCGGGCGGCTTTTTCTTTATCAGCCGCGGCGTCTCTGCGGTAACAGTGGAATTTGTGCAGCTGGGACAGCTCCTGACAGATGCATAGGGCCGGCCCGCCGCTTTATCACTGTCCACACACGCCGGGCGCTGTTTTTCACTTTGTAATCAAGAAGAATGTTTAAGATACATGGGAAATTGGTTATCATGTTTCTGAAAAATCTCAAAGAGAAACAAATTATCGTTTCAAGAGAAATGCAACATAATTTCTAATCAGGAACCTCTTTCACAGCTGGCGTTGGCCCCAGGGGCCGCACCCCCCATACCCCCACAGTTCTCACGGAACTCAGGGTGCCGTCCCCTCACACACTGGCCGCCGGGCCTGGGACCCGATGGGCCAGCTCAGGGGGGCGGGGTGTGCACACGTGTTTCCAGGCCATGCCACCTGAGGAGTGTCTCTCTGCTTCCGGGCAGGGGCTTGGGGCCGTGGGAACGTGGGCTGGGGTGTGGGTGTGCCGCCGGACAAGCCCAGGAGGAGGGCCCTTACTGACAGAGACCTACCCCGGATGCTGGGTCCTCACCAAAGTGGCTCTGTTACTGTTTTAGCAGCTGGAACATTCGCACCCATTCCAAACCAGATATTTACTGGCTTTAATTTTCCTTTACACCCTTTGCAAGTAGAAGCATGGTGGGGTCCAGATGGCCCCCTCCCCAGGTGCTGCTGCTGCTCAGGGCCAGGCTGGCTGGTCAGACAGGCTGTCCTTGTCTCACTGGCAGAGCAGTCCCTCCCACTCTCAGCCGCACCGATGGCTCCCGCCAGAGTCTCCAGCTTCTCTTGTGGCTGCGAGGCCGTGCTCGCTGGAGCCTGTGCAGGCACGGTAGTGCAGGTTCCTCACGACCCCAGCCAGCGGCTTCTGTGATGAGCAGCTCCGGACCGCACCAGGCCTCACCTGTATTCCAAAACCACGTCATGCGGATGCCACCCATGTGGACGCCCTGTGGCAGGATCTGGCCGTGAGGTAGCACAGGGCCCAGGGAGGCTATCAGGGTCCCTTTCTGAGGCTGCATAGGACACAGGAATGTCAGTAGGTGAGCAGTGAAAGCCTCGCGCTCACACGGTGTGCTCACAAGCACCCAGGCGCGCGCACACAGAGCCAACATCCGTGTGCAGTCACGTCCCCCTCCAGCCCCTCTCAGTGTCTCCAGGGCTGATTGTGGGGACCCGGGAACCCCCCACGTTGCCCCTTGGGTCAGATATGTAGTGGAGTGAAGGCGGACAGCATCCTCATGGTCAGAAATGTATCTACACGAGAGCACACGTGTGCTTGTGGGTGAACGACACCCGTGGCAGTGAGGACGGTGGGCCCCTGTCCTCATGCAGAGCGGCAGAGCGCTTGGCCCGCAGCTGGGAGGCAGTGGTGTCTCCTTTAGGGACAGTGGTGTTGTGGGTGGCAGCAGGTAGCATCTTGCCATGAGGACGGAAGAACCCCTTTCCGAGGAGGGATCCGGGCACAGGCGGTGTCTCGTTTCCCAAGGGGACTTTATACACCATGTTTGGATTTCTGTCAGAGTTCTGGGCTGCTCACTGGGTGCTGCTCGGAGCCAGGCCCCCTTCTGGGTGCCAGATGGACACAGATGCCCAGTGGGGCTCCCAGGCTGTTGGGGACAGGAGAGGGTCCAATGCAAGTGAGTCTGGAGGCCGAGCTGCACAGGAGGGGCGCCCGAGGTGCAGGGACCATCCTCTCCAGCCCAGGCTCCAGGAGGCACACTGCAGCCGCCGTGGAGTTGGGGCCCGCGAGACACCCCAGGTCATCCCCGGTTTCCTTCCAGGTGTAAGGAAGAGAGTTAAGTCCTAGCACCTCACAGCGTATGGGGTTACATTCTGAGGATTTGTACTTGAGTGCCTGGCCCCTTGCCTGTGTTTCTTGTACCCAGAGGCAGTCAGATGGAGGGCACGCAGCACGTTCCGTGTCCCCAAAGTGGAGGTCCCGGGAGGCAGGCCTGCAGTCCAGAGCCAACAGAGAGGGTGCGGCCTTGAGAACGCTGAGCGAGCGATGGAATAATTGGTAGGAAACGTAAAGCAAGTATGTTTCCAAGGATTAAAAGCACGGAAGAATCCGAAGCAAACAACATGCCCAGAAAGAGACAAGCAGATCGGAAGATCGGAAGCACGCGGAACCTCCAGAAATGTTGCCGCGCAGGTGAAGTGCTGGTGGGTGAATTAGTGGCGGGCCCACCGTGGGCGCCCAGTGTGCCGGGGGGCGGCACCCGGAGCAGGAGGCAGGGGTGGGGTGGCACACAGCGCCTCGCGGGGAGAGGCCACATTTGGCAAGCTGATGTTGGAACCACGGGAGACAAGTCCTCAGGACCAGGATGTGTCCACGTGGGACAGCAGGACACCAGATGAAAAGAGAGGACATGACCTAGAGCAGCAGAGGCCCGTGACAAGCCACCGTGCCAGTGGGACGCTGGCGCCAGGCGGCAACACAGTGACCCTAGGGAAAAGCCAGGAGGATGTGTGGCCAGCTGTGCTGTGCCGACCCCCCCCCACCCAGAGCAGTCCAGGGACCTCTCGGGTGGGCGGCCACAGTGGTGTGTGGAAGGGGCAGGCACGTGCACATGCAGGCCCCCGGGACGCCGCTGGTCCGCGGTGTGGCCGCCACGTGACAGCGAGGGCCTTGCGGCATCTTGGTCTCTGCAGTGCTGCGTTTGTTTGAGCGTCCGAGCTGGATTTGGGAGAGACGGGAGGTGCGCTTACTGCCGCGAGTGAAGCCCGGCTTTGTGATCCTGCCGGAGGAAGCCGCCCTCACCTTTTCCGCTAAGCCGCTGGTCACCGTGGCCACACTCTTCCTCCCGATGCTCGCAGGGCTCCTTCCCGGAAGCCCTGGCCCCTGAGCTTGGGCAGGTGCGTTCCTCCTCTCAGCCCTTGTTGGTCACAGCCACAAAGTGCAGCAGCCCCGCCGTCCGCGATGCCCGATCAGAGCCTGTCTCCCATCTGGGAAGGCTGAGAGTTCGAGCCCCGGGTGATCGAGATAAGAAACACGTTATCGACGTGTGTGTGCACGTCAGTGAATGCACACACATTCATGTAAATGTACACGTAGCTGCGGGACCTGCTCAGGTCCCCACACACCTGGGTGCATGGGTGCATCTCTCCTCCTAAAGATTTCCTCTCCGTCCCCAGCCCCAGCTGAAGACCTGACTCAGGAACTTGCCAGAAGCAGTTTGGCCTGGAGCCCTCCCTGGACTTTGGAGGAGCTAGAGGCTTCCCTGGGGGCAACAAGGCCATTTGGTGCCATGAAAGCCAAGCCCCTGTGCCCCCCCCCCCGTGGCTCCCCTCCCCCTGCAGGCCCTCCTCCCCATGTGTCCTCTACCCGCCCTGCATCCCCAGGGGTCCCCCAGTCCCGTGCCTATTGAGGCAACACTGAGCAGTTGCACACCAGCGGATGTGAGCTCACAAGTGCCGCAGTGGGGTCCAGGCCCCCAACCCCTGGCATCTGAGCTCCACCAGGCAGGTCTAAGACTCTGTGTAATTCGTGTCTGTGGGTGTCCAGGATTGTGCAGGAACGTGTGTGAGGTCTCAACTGGTGTGTACGCAAGAGAATTCATTTACCCTCCCAGCCCACACACCATCCTTCTGTTGCACACTCAAGCTCTTTTCCTTCTGAGCCACGCCAGGGGAGCACTGGGGTTCTGGGATGGGGTGTGCTGTGCGGGTGGTTTGCATGGCAGCCGGGCACACAGGTCACTCCCAGGTGCACTGAGCTGCTGAGGCTTCACACCGGGCTTACTGCTGGAGTCCTGGAGGCCGTCTTTAGTCATACTGCCCTGCGAGGTTGACCTTGGAGGTCAGTGCCTTAGTGGGGGGGTGCTGCTGTGTCTGCTGCCCCTTGTGGTTTTGGCAGAGGACAGTGGCCCTGCGTGGCCAGTCAGCCACGGGCAGTGGGGCTGGAGTCCCCATGTGGCCTCCCAGGCAGAAGGGCGTACTGGGTGCCCATGGATCTCCCCAGGGACACGAATGGGCAGGTGTTGGCAAGGCTGCCCACAGGTGGCCCAGTCGGTGTGCCGGGCATGTTTGCTGGAAGTTCTAGGGGTCTCTGCTGCACGTAGACCACCAGAGACTTTCCGTGTCCCCAGTGAGTGGACCAAAGTGACCTTGTTTTCTTCTCTTTCTTTCTTTAGCTCTTAGAATTTGACAAAGAGCTGTCTGTTTTTAAGGACAGACTGTATGAACTGGACATCTCGTTCCCTCCCAGGTAAGGAACGCCCACTTGCTAGATGAGCAGGTGACTTTTCTCCTTTCGGGGGACCTGTGTGCACCTGTGTAAACCACGCCTCCTCCCACCCTTTCCACGACCCAAAGACCACCACCCAAGAGCAATAAGCGATTCTCTTAAAAAAATTTTTTTTTCTTTAAATATTCAAAGTACTGCCTTCTCAGTTTAGCACTGGGGCCCTGAGAACTCTGGGCCCTGGGTCTCTCTGGGAACGTCAGGATCTTGGGCAGTCTCTGTGTCGGGCGTGGGCTCTGGGGGCCTTTTCTCAGGGGTGGAAGCTTTTCTGGGCTTTCCTCTGGTGTTTACAGAATCTTGACATGTGCGGCAATGACAGCCCATTCCCTCAGAACAGCCTGGCGGACGCAGCCCCACCGGCGCCCAGGGTCTGAGAGGAGCAGGCAGAGGGGCCCTTGGGAGCTGCGGCTGGACTGGGGGCTCAGCCAGCCTCTGTCACTGGGGCGGCCGTGCCAGGCATTCTGGCACCTCAAGGACGTGGAGGCCCTGTCACGGGATTCCTCCCCACTTCTCTCTCCTTTTTTAGATACTGGGTGGAAATTCTCATCACTCCGGCATGTTCCAGGAAACTGTAACACGGGCACGGGAGTGTCCTGGGGACACGCAGTACCCTGTCATCAGACAGAATAGCTCCTAGGACAGGCTCAAAAACCAGACGGTCTTTCCTGCATGCTCCGTGAGGGGGCCCCATCCCTGCACCACATTAAGCAGTCACACGTGTGAAGGCTGGCAGAGGACCCCCCAGTCCAGCACATGGGACTTCCACATGGGCTGGTGCCCCTCTGACCTCGGGGTCCCGGCTCTGGCCAAGGGGGCTGCAGTGTGAGTTGTAGGGGGAAGACTGGTAGGGACTGTGAGTCTGGGACAGCCAGGAACACAGCAGGACCAGAGGCGCATCCCCAGTGGTTCCCATCCATGAACTGACCAAGGGCGTCCCCCTCGAAGCCCCAGCCCTGCTTCACAGGTCGTCACCTGCAGTCAGATGCACGTCAGGTCCGCCTGAGGTCCAAAGAGGTTCTGAGGATTTGTGAGCCTGCCTCTCCCTGAGTGTGGTAGGCCGGATGTCCTGAATGGCAGCCCCTATTGGAAAAACTCGAGGATCTCCTTTTTGGGCTTTGCTGAGCTAGAGAGGACGGAGACCTGGGGACCCTCTCGGGCAGAGGCTACGACCCTCTGGACACATGGATCCTGCGCTGGCATCTGCTTCTTGAGTTTCTCTTAAACCTTGCCACCTTGAATGTTACTTGGGCACAGACCACGGAAGATGCCAGCAGGACGTGGTCAAGGCCAGAGCCCACGGGACCTGGTGGCCAGTGCCCCAGGGGGTGCAAGCAGCAAGCCCGCCACCAACACGGGCAGCAGAGAGACCCGCCTACCTATACTCGAACCCCTCAAGAGTCTGGAAGGACAAGTCAGCCCTCACCCACGTCGAGTAATGGGGTCCTGGCTTGGGGGTCCCTGGACTGATGTTACCTGGTAAAGAAAGCACAGGCCCCCCTGGGGTGGTGGCAGTGACTTAACCACGACCGTGAAACCCTGCCTACTTGTCGGGTCCTCTGTGCCCCCGGACAAGAGGAGGTGGTGACCTGGTGCCATGGGGGAGGCGCTCGAGAAAGCTGCCTGTGTGTGTTGGGCATCAGGGTACCTCCGACCGTGTTCCCCAGGACTCCCTAGGTGGGCTGTATGCACGGGGGGGGTCACCCTGCCCTCCTCGAGGTGCGAGAGGTGCTGGACACAGCTGCTGCGTGCAGATCTCCGCGGGGATCACTTGGCTCGGACAGTGGGAAAATGGCCCAGACCTGTGCCTGCCCCGTCCTGTGTGCCGTGGCCACAGGGACCCGCAGCAGGGTGCTATCCTGGGCCCTGCAGGTCGCATCGGCGAGACCCAGGAGTCCTGGGAGCCCGTAGGAGCAGAGCACTCACCCTGGCTGGGGACAGGAGCGGTGACAGGAGGGGACGCCGAGGTCTCACCAGTCCTGGCTTCACAGGTGCAAAAACTGGCTGGTTAAGTCATCAAATACTTTCCCTTTAATGAGGAAGTAAGAGTGTAATTCCTCGGAGGAAAGGTGGAAGCTTTCTAACCAAACCAGCATCGCTCGACCTCCAGAGCCCAGCTTCCAGAGACCCTAGTGAGCCGCCTGGGCCACCAACCCTCCCCCTCCAAGCCTGCCATCCCGGGCACCCACCCCTCCCCTGCTGTTCGGGTCACCCCTCCCCCACTGCCTGGATCACACCAGGCCCCCTCCTTTGACTGTCTTGTTTTTGGAAACAAGGCCTGTGACCAGAGCCCCAGGGGTGGTCATGTGGGGTTTGGGGAGCAAAGTCCAGGAAAAGGACAAGTGATGAGGGGTGATCGGGGGCTTGGTACCTGCCGGATATTTGCTGGTGGTACCGTGAGATCAGTGTTGAGGCATGCTGTGTGTGCACATGTGGGTGCACGTGTGTGAGCTCACGTGCGTGTGCGTGTGTGTAGAGCCTGCGCGTGCCTGGCTGTCTGCATGGGTCTGCGTGTGTGTACACGGGGCGTGTGGACGTGTTCGTACAGACTCGGTGCGCGCGTGGCTGTGTGTGCACACTTCTGGGTGTGGGGTGTGTGCGTGCGTCATAGTGTGGTACGGGCCGTGTGTGCGTGTGTGCATGGATGCGGAGAGGCACACGTGTGCATGCGGGCGCGTGTCCCCACGGAGTCTGCGCGTCGGGCGTGCGTGCATGTGGGGGTGTGCATCCAGGCACGCATGTGCAGGCGTGTACTTGGACATATGTTGCCGGGGTGTGCACGGGGGTGTGTGTGTGTGTTGCCGGGGTGTGTGAACAGCCCAGAAGACCTCACCCCACACGTCTCCATTTTGAGAGAACGACTTTTCACTCCGGGAGCTGCTCTGCGTCGGCCGTGGGGCCCGACAAGGCACCCTGTGTGTTCTCCGTGGCCGCGGTGGCACTTGGGTGTGTGTTGGGACAGACTTCCGCTCCCCTTCTCGCTGCCAGGCTCCCAGGACTTTCTGGAAGGGGGCTGAGCCCGTGGGGCCGTGGCTGCCTCAGGCTGGCCTGCGTCTGCTCTCGGTGAGGCCTCAGAAACCGGGACCACGGGACTCGTCGTCCGAGGGCATCCGCCTGGTCCGGGGGGCACGGTGGGAACGCGGGCCCGGGGCGGCCGCTCCCGGTTTTCGGAGCCTTTCTGCCCCCTGTCCACATGGTGAGGGCCTCGCACACAGATGGCACGGGCTGGGCCTCCCCGAAGGCCCCTCCCATAGCACCGCGCAGAGCGGGACGGTCCCCTGGGGCAGCACGCCGAGACCAGAGCCGGCCCAGGCAGTGGGTTTCGGTGTGTGTCAGCGCAGTGCACCTGCGAGCCCACAGACATTCCGTCAGTAGATGGGCCTTGTCGGGAGAGAGCAACTTCACAGAGACATCGGTCACCGTTCCCCACCAGCTAACAGACCCTCACTCCCAGAAGACTAGAACTTAACGCCATAATTTGCTAGAAAAGGTGCTAATGCTTCAGATGTTTACGGAGCCATCAGCTCTGTTCTTCTCCACTGAGGGCTCAGCGTGATGGCACCTTCATGAGAGGGACCGCCCAGGGATGGCGGTCAGGAAGCGGAGTGCTACCGGCCTGGCTGGAATGGGCCCAACCGGAGGGCCCAGCCCTGCACTCCATGCTGGCACCGTCCCCACTAGCAGGCCAGGGACAGCACCCACCCCCAGATGCTGGTCTGTGATGCCAGATGGCGTGTCCCTGGGCCCCCAGCAGCTCACCATGAGCACGACCTGCTACATGTCTGTGACCTGCTAGTTCCTGGCTGCCGGAAGGGGTCTTTTGCCCACATGCACACTGGCCACGTCACCAGCCAGGCCTCAGAACGCCAGATGGTACACATGTTCCAGACGTTGGCACGTGCCGGACGGCGCATCCCTTGGGGCCACCGAGCAGAGCACCGTTGACCGTGGCACGTAGGCACCCGGGGCCCAGGCACGTCCTCCAAAGCTCTGGGTTTTCCTTGAATTTTGTCATTGACAACAAATACACTTGGATATCTACCTGGAGAGGGAAAATGACTCATTTCATCACTTCTTGAGAAAACTCCCCTCTGATGCTCATGTCTGAGTGACCACGGTCTCCGCTTTTCTAGCAAAACAAAGATACTCCAAGGAAATGAGCTGGAACGGCCACCGGCAGAGCGAGGTGTGTGCCCATCTCATCCCGCCGCGCCTCGGAACGGTGTGCCTCCCAGGCTGGGCAGTCCGTGCAGCAGCCATGGGTTTCTTAGCGTGATGCCCACCACGGTCCTCCGTGCTGCAGGCCACTGCTTCCGTCCGCCCGTGCAACTGCGGCACCGGGGGGGGCACAGTGCGTCAGGGGGATTGTACCTTCCAGCTCTGTCTAGAAGGGAGCCAGGGACCCCGGGGCCCCGCACAGCACACTCCAAGGCCAGCCAGAACCTGGAAGGAGCCAGAACGTGCACAATGGCGGGATGGGTTCTCGCTGCTGGAGGAGAGTGTCGCAAACGGCGGGTGCCACAGACTGCGTCCCGCGAGCAGATCTGAAGTCACGCCGTGCCCGAGGGGAGCCACGCGTGGGTGCCGCCCACCCTCCCGCATTCGTGGGACCAGTTGGCGGCTCTGGGGTCACGACCCTTGACTTTCCAGGCAGTGGCAGAAGGGTTGGCAGGGTCCGTAGGAGTCGTGCGGGGGGTACGTGGGCCCTGCCCCTGTACGACACTGTGCGAAGCCGATTGCGAGCAGAGGAAAACGGGAAAGGCCTGGATCTGCTCCTCAAAGCTCTCGCAGGAATTTGCTTATTTAGGGAAAGTTGGATGGGGACAGTCAGTCACGTGTTCCCAAAGGCAGACAACATCCACGGCGGGAAGGAGACCTTTTTACCAAGCAAACGGATTACAGAATAGGACAAAGTCATAGCTTTTGAAAAGGATGAAAGTTAAACATGCCGCGGGGCCTGCGGGGGGGCCGGCTGTCCCCATGGGAGCATTCGGTTTTCCGTTAAGGGTTAAGAGGCTCTTTTCAACTTTGTTCTGGGCCGTTACCTCAACTCCAGCCGCCCGTGGTTCCTGTCTGCCGTGATGTGTCGGGTTGTGACGTTAGAACGAGAAGGGGCACAGTCTGCCATCTTCCAGGCCTGGTGGTTGGGAAGGAGCCAGGACGTCTGTCTGTCCCGCTGGCCACGGGGTCCTGGTTGGACGTGGCCCACACAGGGTCGCGGGTGGGTGTCAGAGGGTGGGCACGGCGGAGGTGAGCTACTCGGGAAAGCCCGCCGCGGGGCACAGGGCCGTGCCCAGGGGCCGGGGCGGTCCTTGCCGCCGACCCCTCCCCCGGACGGCTCAGCGCTGCTCATTTGGCCCAACCATCCGTAACGGGCGGCGTCTTGGGACACTGGGGTCCCGAGTGCTCTTGCTCTGACAGGCCCTGTCAACACCGCCATGCCCTGGGTCTGCGGCCACTCACGCAGGCGCTGTCCTCCGGCAGGGCTCCAAGGAGGGGCTTCCATCCCTGGGGCAGCACCCTGCCACGCCACCCGCACTGGGGAGAGCAGGTGCACAGTGTGCCGGTCTGGCTGGTGGTTCACCCTCCGTTTCCTCCTGCGCCCGGCGGCCCCACCTGCAGCCGGCCCTGTAGACGCAGGCTGGCACACACAGCTGGGCTTTGTGCCTCCCACGCTGTGTTGTCGAGGGCCGCGTGCTTGAGGACAGGTGGGCGATCGTTACTTTATCACCGGCGGTTACGGCAGCTCTCCCCCACCGTGGGAGCACGGGCTGGGTGCTTGTCCCGTGTCCCCAGCCCGCCAGGGTTTGCTTTCAGGTAAGCGTGCGGGCACGGCGGGCGTCCGTCACTGTCCGATCTGGAGGTGTGCGGACTGCAGACCCGCAGCGTTGGGCCCGGTGCCCTGTGCTTGCCGACAGGGCCCACGCGTCTGCTGTGGGAGGAAGGACAGGGTGCCGCCCGGCCCCCTCCTCCGGCCCTGGGGCTATGGGGGG
Source organism: Pteronura brasiliensis (assembly GCA_004024605.1). NCBI lineage: Eukaryota > Metazoa > Chordata > Mammalia > Carnivora > Mustelidae > Pteronura > Pteronura brasiliensis. The sequence continues at coordinate 41,641 of PJEN01006222.1, forward strand.
AGGGCAGTGCCCCCACCAGCAGGACATCTCGGGACCGGCCGCTTTCTCCTTCCGAGTCAGCTGTGTTCACACTGGATGTGGCAGTGGGTCCTGCCGGCACGATGGGCTGGGGCCCGCCGAGGGGTCTCCCGTTATCTCCACAGCATCAGGGGCATAGCTGAGCGTTGCAGGTGGCATCTGAGCACGTGGCCTTCGTCCCGTTTCCGGGCTGCGCCTGAGCCTGGATGACTGGCTATCGCCTGGCAGAGGGCCCCCACCCAGCAGCTGCCCACCGTGGCCGCCCTCACCCCTGACCTCTGCCCCCAGCCAGGGCTCTCGTCCCATGACTCAGCACGTCTGGAAAGTGGGGTTGACCGTGTGGACTCCCGGCTCACAGGCAGCACATTCCGGCGACAGTCTGCCGCTGGCCTGGGCACGTTTCCCAGGCAAGGTTGCGCGTGCGAGGCCAGCAGTCCCGGCAGGCTGGTGTCGCTCCCTCACGGTCACGGCTGGGCCGGGCGGCCCCACTTTCCCTGCAGAGGACTCCTCTGTGCACGCAGGATGCCGTTAGACTGTGGGGGCTGGGTGGGTTTTGTTTTTAAGCACGTTTGCTGCTTTGAGTCTTTAATCAAGTGAAGCGGTGACTCCCTGAGAGGTGGGGACCCTCGGCCCCTGTTTCTGGTGAACCTGGGGGACCCCTGGTGGGACAGGGCGAGGCCGGGAGCCCTTCGCTCCGGACAGCGTCATGTTCTACGGAGCCTGATAGTTGCCGCAGGATGTGGGTCTTGAGGGCACAGAGCAGGTGGACGGGCCAAGGTCCCCACAGACCAGGTGCCGCCACGGTCCCTATCTCCCCAGCAGCGAGCGACGGGGAAGCGAAGCGGAGAACAAGCTTATTATAATAATATAATTATAATTCTACCATATAATCCGGAATGGACCTAGAAGCAGATTTTTACAAGGAGCAGTTTAGACCCTAGGATGGCTGTGCGAAACGCAGCCCAGACACGCAGACACGCCTGCCCGCCAGCTGCTCTGAGGTCCTCGGCCACCGCTTCAGTCAGGGCCAGCGCGTGCACTTGGGGCGAGGCCAGTGGTTCTCAGGGACCGAGGAGGTCCGCCGGCCCACAGGGTGGTCCCAGGGCGTTCTGGAAACAGGAGGAAGCCGCCCGGAGGGGGCCTGCTGACGGCACCCCACACACTTCTCGCCCACGCTTGTGTCACTTGCCTATGGGGGGTTAGCTATGGTGACTCGGTCCCCAGGCGACCGTCAGGGCCTCTCCCGGGCGCTAAGCCGTGTTGGGGGGTGGGAAGGGGTGCCTGTGTGGCCAGAGCAGTGAGTCCGGGACAGTCCCAGGCCATGCCACAGCGATGAACCCATGGCCCGGGCACCAGGCACTTGCCAAGACCAGATGCTGTGGTGGAGCAGGCTTGGGTCGGGGTGTGGGGAGGGGGCGCGGGGAGAAGGCGTGCACCCGTGTCAGACCCCCACTTCCAGAGGCTCCCCTGGAGCCATGAGGGGACATCTGGGTGAGAGTCGCACAGCGGCGCCCCTGCATTCTCAGGCCACACGCTCGGCCACCCCCAGGACACAGGTGGGGAAGGAGGCCCGTCTGTCTGCTGGCCACGTCCAAAACTAAAACCACAATGTCCTAGATGATGCCACTGGTTTGCCCCAAGGTCCACTGCAGCTAAAATTCAAGTGAGAACTTGGATCGCGGGTTTGACTTTGTGTTCTGGAAACTTATCTACGTGGTTTCCTTCCCTCCATGGCGCTGGCCACTCTGCGTGCGTGGGAAGAGCCACACAGCCCTCCCTGGGGCCTCGGGGGACAGTGGGAGGTGGGGCCACAGCCGGCCGCTGACCAGGCACCCTTGTGTCCCCCCAGCTACCCGTACAGCGAGGAGTCCGGCCAGGGCCAGCGGTACATGAACACCCGATGCCCCGCGTGGTGCGACCGTGTCCTCATGTCCCCGTCTGCCAGGGAGCTGATTCTGAAGGTAAGGGCCACAGTCGCCCCGGAACCAGCCACCCACGAGGGGCCCCGGGACTGGCCCAGACGTCGTCCTGCGATGGGTCCTCGGCCACTTGAGACCCAGAGCCCGGGCCTGAGGGCCCCCAGGACACCTGCTGCCTTTCTGAACCCACGACATGCATTCGCAGTCACCAGCTAGTGCTTCCAGAATTGTTACAGTTTACTGGGTCCTTGGGAATCAAACGTGCTCTTGTCCACGAACGTGCTGACGTAAAGCGCGTGAACACACGGGTCCTTACTTCCCCGAGTTGTGAATCAAGAGCCTGATTCATATCTGGGCTCAACGTGGTAAAAACAAACGGGGACGTTCACCCTGCACTGGGGCTTGGGTCGCTCAGGTCTCCTGTGGCCTGCTCATTTCCCAGAATTCCAGTGCCCACATTTTAATACAGAAGGAGTGTGTCGGAAGAATCAGTATCTGAACTGGTTTGGTCAACGAGAAACCCCGTGCAGGTGCATCGATCGATCCGGGGGGCAGGGTCACAGGCTGGTGCTCAGTGTTCAGAGAAGACGTGGGCATTCGGGGGACCCTAACTGACCTGAGCTCTGTCTGTTTTAGGTTCCAGTCCCCACCCCCCACCAGGATCCCTTGGCTGGCCTTGGGCCACACCCTGAGTCCTCAGCCAGGACACAGTGGGCAGGAGGGGCCGCAGCCAGGAGGGCAGAGCCCCCCACATGCCGCCCCAGCTCCTAGCCCTGCTGTGCACACACCCTTTGCCCCGTACCCAGTGGGCACCTGCCGGCCTCTCCCGCAAGGGCCCAGCCATCCGTGTTCTTTCCTGAGCCCAGAGCACTGTGGGCACGTGGGGAGGGGCCAGCGGGGCGCCTGGGCTGCGGGGAGGGGCCAGCGGGGCGCCTGGGCTGGAGATGGAGCCTTCGCTGGGTCTGCCCAAGCTCACTCGTCAGCGCTCCTGCCCCTGCACTATGTGTAGGGCCTGCTCCTGCCTGGGACACGCTCACACCCAGGGCTCACTGCTGGGACAGCCCCTGGGGCCGCCTCCCCATGGGCCTCCCTGGCTGACGCTACACTGGGTGTGGACCTTGAGTGCGCAGACCCTGGGAGCCTGCCTGGCACCCGGCCTTGGACATAGCCCTGCCCTCTCTGCTGGGCCCGCTCGCTGGCGCTCTGGAGACGGCCGTGTGTGGTCCCACAGTGGCTCAGCCTCGCACGCCTGCCGGCCTGAGCACATGTGCGCTGGGTGCACAGCCACAGCCAGAATGGGGTCCCCAGGGGCAGGGAAGAGACCGAGAAATACCATGCGCAGGGGAAGCACCCGCACCCAAGGAAACAGTATTTTGCAGGAAAGTCTTGAGTGCAGGTGGCCGAGTTGAACATGTGCAGTGTCCACGGCGCAGCCCAGGAGTGGGGGTGGTTCCCCGGGGACCGTCTCATGCTCATTCACGTCTTGGAGCTTGGAGCTTCAGACGGGGTGGGGCCAGAGCTGGAGGTGAGGGCCTCCTCCCCCCCCGCCCCCCCGCCCCTGCCGATGTCCCCCAGGCCCTCCCCGGGGGCAGGGGTGGAGCCGACGCCTCGGGAGCGCCGCCCGGCCTCATCCATCATGGCACGCTCCGCTACCTCGTCATCATGTTCCGTTCTGCTTCCCCGGCCCCAAAACCAGCGGTGGCGGGCGGCTGTCGTTTGTTTATGTCTCAAGATTATGCAGCTGGAAATCCACAATTTTATGCTGCCTTTGTAAATTACCGTGCTGCGTTTGATGAATGTCCCCCACTTCCGCGAGGCAGCCTTGCGGTCGTGAGGGATGGGAAGTGCTCGCGCAGGCGGTGCCGAAGGTTGTGTTTTCATACTTTCTGGCAGGCGACCGTGCTGGAAAGTAAATCTGACCTTAAGCTTCCTACTGCAGTAAAGATAATTCAGTTTTAACTTTATAGTCTCGAGCTCCGGCTGCAGATGGAACCATCCGGCCCAGTCGGAGCTGACTGACGGCCAGGAGCAAACCCTTCACAGTCGCACCAAAAAGCCGGCGTCTGTGCGGAGCGGGGGACAGAGCCTCCGGGAGGGAGGGGCCGGTGCGCCGGGCGGTGCGCGGGGCCCGTAACTAACGTGCACAGTGCTCGGTGCAGAGGCGTCTGCTCTCCAGTGGGCACAGTTCGGGGCTGTGGAACCGGCTGTGGAAACAAGCACGAACAGGGCAAACGTGTGCCGTGTGCCGCTCGGCTGTGCGGGCCGCTCCCGGGAAGAAGGCTCACGGCTGCTCTCGTCACCCGAGCACAGGCCCTCTGCCAGGGGCACGTGTCAGAGGAGAGCTTGGGGGGCCCCCGCCCGACTCCTGTCTGGAAGCAGGAAAAGCCAGGGCCTCCCGGGACTTCCAGAACTTTGTGCCTGCTGGCTGGGAGCTCCCTCTGAGGCGCTGGCCGGAGACCTGCTGGCAGGTGGCAGGGGTGGGTGGCGGGAAGCCCCGCCATCCCCACCTTCCACGCAGGTCTCTCTGTTTGCTTTTCCAGTCGGAGAGCGAGGAGAAGGTTGTCACCTACGACCACATCGGGCCCAACGTCTGCATGGGAGACCACAAGGTGACGTGTCCATGTTGTGTATGGCTGGAAGGTGGGGGGCGCGGGCCTGGCTGGGGCTCCTCCTAAGGCCACAGAGCACTTGCCGAGTTGGTCTGTGTTTACTTAATTGCAGTAAAATACCGCAAGGTAGGTAGGTAGGTAAAGAAGGCAGAAAAGACTGGTCACAGTAGAATAAAATACAGAATTTTACTATTTGTAACAAAATACCGTCTACAGCCGGTGATTTCAGAAGGTCATTTTTCCAGTGTGCACTGGGACCCTGTGACGGCCTCGCGGCAGCGAGCGCAGGTGCTGCCCTTTAGAGGTGGACACCGAGTGTTTGTGTGGGGACGTGCTTGGTCCGCAGGGGCGCTCCGCAGCCTCACGGGGGCCAATGTCCGCCTGTCTTACCTCCAGGCAAATGGGAGACGTCCGCGCTGTCCCATGTGCAGGGCCTCCAGGCAGTGACCCCTGGGCGCCTCCCCCCACACGGGCACCCAGTGGGAGCGCACCGGGCCGGCACTCCGTCCTTCCCCGGCCCGGGGTTTGCGCAGTCGTCTGCGTGAGCGCCCGCCCGGAAGTCCTGCCCTTCACAGAAGTCGAGCCACAGCTCCAGTGGGAGGGTGCCGGCGTCCCGCACACCAGGCTGGGGGGAGGGCAGGATCTGGAGTCGGGGGGTCGGGGCCGGCGCGTGGCCGTGGGGTCTGACTGCTGTCTTCTCCCGCCGCAGCCCGTGTTCCTGGCCTTCCGCATGGCGCCCGGGGCAGGTAAACCTCACGCCCGTGTGCACAAGTGTTGTGCCGTGCAGTGACGTGTGGTAAATATGACGCCTTCCCTTGGCTTCACCTTTACTCAGCTTTTCCTGGTGTATTTGTTCCTTTAACGAGTGACCAATTCCACGGCAGGGAAGCGATGCCAGCGACACCAGAGGGCCCTTCGCGAGACCCCCCTGTAGCGCGAAGAGCCGGTGGAAGTCCCGTCCATTGAAACCCGTCCTCCTGACAGCTGCGCCGGCAAACCCGCCCGCGTACCACCCGCTAGACGGCCGGCCCCACACTTCGCTTCAGCCTCCGGACCATTCCGGAACAGCCTCACATACCTCACTGTCCTGTCTGTTCATGTGACATTAAGTAGAAACATTGGGTTTTTGTAACAAGTCACCGTCCTGTTGCCAAACTCCATAGACCGGAGAGGGAGTCGAGAGTTCAGAGTTTCCATTTCTAATCACTGTCAGCGTGGGAAGAGCTTCTCTGGCGTGGAAACCCCACAGGTGTCCCACGTCCCCCTCTGCCAGCTGGAGGAGCGCCCGGGGGTGAGGCGACAGGCACGGGCTCTTTGCGACTCAGGCAGTGTGGCCACTGTGAGGAGAGCAAGGGGCCCTGGTCTTCGCCTCTGGTGGCCCCCTTCCGTGTTATTTACTGCCGTGTTACATGGTTTTAGAATCACACTGCAGCTGCTTTCCATTTTTATATATATAAATATATATAAATATATACTTTTTAAAAATAATTTATAAATCTTACCAAAACTTATGCTAAATATACTTTCCAGGATGAATGCTTGCGAGGGTCCTGTCGGCAGGTGGGGCGGAGGCTAGGAGTTCAGGGACGTGCACGTCCGCACAGACCCATCGGGCCAGGTGGCCGCGCGGTGCCGTCCTGGGGGCCGTGGACCACAGCACGTCCACGCTTGCAGACCTTACTCCTATGCCTTTTCTTCTGTGTAATATTAAGAACCGAATGTGAAGTTTATAGCTAGCTCGGGTGTACCTTTGAAGAATTTTGTAAACTGTTTCGTCTTTTGTTACTGTTCTATGGTGCCAAGTGTTCTACATAAAACAATAATATCATGGGAGAAACAAAATAGGCTAGTCTGCTTCCGATAGAAACCGCTTTTAACACAGGCTGTCTGTAGATCTCTTAAGAGAAGCAAAACCGTGAGTTTCCGTGGCCGCCGCGGCCAGCCTCCGGGACACCCCGCTGCGACCCTGTCCGCCAGCACGAAGCACAGCATTACGAGCTCATGCGGAGCCTGCGGGTGGGACGCAGCGTGTGTTTTATTGATCTGCTTTAGAACACTACACGACTCCTGCACTGGGGGGAGGCCTTAGATGCTCGTTTTCGGGTAGATCACTACCGTCGCAAGCGATCGGGCATCCGCTTGCCGAATCCGTTCTGGCCGGTGCGGCCGGCTGGGGGCCGTGGCCGCTCTGCTCTGTCCATGCGCCCCACGGCAGGCCCACCCCACAGCTTCTGTGTAACGGGGTATCAGCTGTTGGTCACTGTGGAGGCCTGTAGAAATGACCGCTCCGGTTCCTAAGCAATAAAATTGATCACGGTGAAAACAGTTCTGTGTCTTTGTTTCTCTGCCTTCCCTGTCCCATCTCCTTTGAAATGCTAAGTAACGGGAGGGCCCTCCTTTGTGGGCTGTGACTTCAGATCGGGCTCACCAGAAATCCGGAAGGTCATGCTATCAGATGTGCTACACAAAACCAAGCCAGTAGTTAAGTGCAGAAAAATAATCTTTCGGATTTTTCAGTGTAGCAGTAACTAATGGGAATTGCCCCTCAGCATTTAAAGATGAGATTATAAAAATGCACTGCCTTCCTCAAAACTCTAAAACTGGAAATTCCTTTGCTCTTAACTTGAGCTGAGAGAATGCTTCACTGACAAATAAAATACATTTCAATATTGCTCCATTAAAAAGACCAGCCGGTGGCTCAAAAGAAATGTCTTTTTTTAAAACTGACGGTGCGGCCACGTGGCATAGAACAGAAAACGTCAGGCTTTTCCGTTTGTAACACTTTCAAAACTGCCTTCAAGGAGAAACCTTCTAGTAATGTAATCACTTCTTTTTAATTTTTAAAATTAGAGCTCGAGAGTTGGGCACAGTCGGTGCAACCACGCAGAGCACGAGCTCCACAGAGCCCCAGACTGTGGAGAAGAGCTACTGGCCCATCCCTGCCCCCGGTGCGGGGCTGCCGAGGGCCTCCGGGTGGGAGGGAGAGGGAGTGCGCGCTGTCCTCCGAGGGCGGGCCGGATTACTGGGGATTTCTCTCTGGTGTCCCAGTCTGAGTCAAACAGCAATTTCTGCAGAGCAAAGACCATGGACCGGGCTGCGGAGGAGCTTAAAATCTGCGAGCTTCGCGCTTAGCCCGCACTTGGAAACCTTTAGCTGCCAAAGCGTTTTAAGGTCTGCGTAATCAAATCCAACACCTCGGCGCGAGTCTCGGCGCCCGGCGGCGGCAGCCTAGGACCCGCCCCTCGCCCGCCCCGGGATTTCCGAAAAGAGAGACGCGCGGGTGGGTGCTCACCTGCTGTGGACCTCCGCCACTGAGCTGGTCCCGCAGCCCCGGGGAGGGCGCAGGTGGGAGAGGGCGCCGCACCTGTCGCCGCGCGCTCACCTGCTGGCGCCGCGCCCCTGGCCCGCTGCGTTTCCGTCCGCGGCCACCGGCTCCGCTGGGCGCTCGCTGGCCTCAAGGCTCCTCCGGCGCTCCGGGGGCGGCCGAGGGGGTCTCCAGGCCGGGGTCGCCCTTCCCCGCGCTGGGCCCTCGCTGTCCCCTCGCTCCTGCGAGCTGCCGCTGCCCATGCCTGCAGACACGCGGGCCGGGGTCGCACCGCGCGCCTCGCCGCCAGCCCGGCTCCGCGGGGACTTAGGCTGGTGCAGGGGTGGGCAAGGACCCGCGGGGGAGGTGGGAACGGGGTTTTCGAGAAGGAAGACACACGCGGTGCAGCCTCCGGAGCCGTGGCTCCGCCGGGGACGTGTTAAATAATTTATTGATTATACAAAGTGATTCCGCCCGGGACGCGCGGCCCCGCGCCCTCCCGAGCCCGCACCGGCCGCTTTATAACTTATTTTGTAAAAATATATATACACACGGGCGGGCGGCGGCGAGGGGCGCCGCCCGCCCCGACCCTGGTTGCTCCGGCCACGCCCGTGCTCACAAGGCGTCCCCCGCGCCGCCGCCGCACGGGCTGACCAGCGCCAAGTTCGCGGGTTTGTGCTTCTTGAGCAGCCGCGTGATCTTCTCGTCGTCCGAGTTGGGGTCCAGGGGCCGGTTGTACTCGTCGTCGTCCTCCGCGTCCGAGCCGCCCACCTTCAGCTTCTCGGCGTCCGAGTCCTGCTTCTTCTTGGCCGACGCCATCTCCGCCGCGTGCCGCTTTCGCCACTTGGTCCGGCGGTTCTGGAACCACACCTGCGGCGGAGGGGGAACGTCAGACGGCACCGCGGCAGCCCCCGGCCCGTGCAACGGGAGACCCCGCCGCCCGCGTGGACCTGCAGGGGCCGCGGAGGCCAGCGCCCCGGCCCGGCCGCGGAGCAGCAGCGCCCCAGGGGCTGGGCCCGGGGAGGGCTGGCGGCCGAGCGCACACGGTTCGCTGGACGCGGGCGCCCAGGCGACTTGGCGCAGCGGGGCCCGCGGGAGGCCGCCCCGCACCAGCCGCTCACCTTGACCTGGCTCTCCGTCATGCCCAGGGAGTAGGCGAGGCGCGCGCGCTCCGGGCCCGCCAGGTACTTGGTCTGCTCGAAGGTCTTCTCCAGCGCAAAGATCTGCTGGCCCGAGAAGGTCGGCCGTGAGTGCTTCTTCTTGCCGTCCTTGTCCAGGACCCCGCCGCCCTGGGCTGCAGAGGAGGGCGGGTGAGCTCGGCCGGCCGCCCCGCGCCCCGCGCCCCGCGCCCCAGGCCCCGAGCCGCTCCCCGCACGCGCCACCTACCCGGGCCGGCCAGGCGCGGGTCCCTCCAGGGCGAGCCCTGCACCACGCCGGGCCAGAAGATGGGCGGGCGCCCGGGCAGCTCTGCCAGCGGCTTGGGGTAGCCGCGCGCCACGGCCGCGGGCCCGAAGTAGACGCCGGCCGACGAGGCGAGCCCGTTGAGACGGGGCAAGCCGCCCAGGAGGCCGCCGCCCGCCGCGCCCACCGGCCGCCCCAGGATGTCGCTGATGCCGTGAGGGGTGCCGAGCGGCAGCTGCGCGCCCAGGCCGCCCAGCGCGGGCGCCTTGAAGCCGGCCGGGCCCTGCAGCGCGTACGGGAACAGCGACGTCTTCATCTCGGCCATGTTGTGCAGCGCGGCCAGCGGCGCGCTGCTCAGCACGAACGCGCCCGGGCGGTTAGCGTCCATGGGCGCCGCCGCCTCCGGCCCGGGCGCCCATCCGGGCCCCGCCGCCGCCGCCGCCGCCCGCGCCCGCCGGCCCAGGAAGTTTGCGCGCGGCCCGGGGCGCCGGCTGCAGCGGGGCGCTCGGGGCGCGGGCGCCGACGGCCCGGGGAGGCGCGAGAGCGGCGGCTCCGGCGCGGGCTGGGCGGCGGCCGCGGGGTCAGCGGGGCAGCGGCGGCCACGGCGGCGGCGGCGGCTCCGGGGCCGATCGGAGCGGCGCCGCGCGGGCCGGACGCGCTGATAACCGCGGGGGCCCCCCGCGCGGCGCGCGCGCTGATTGGCTGCGGGCGCCCGCGGCCCGGCCATTGGCCAGCGCCCCGCCCGTCTGCGCGCCCCCGCCGGCCGCGCACTCCATGAAGGGCCCATTAGCGAGGCAGGTGCTTCCCCGGCTGTAAATTTGCCCCCTGATTTATCTCCCCCGGGACGAAATAAATCCCGTTGGATGGGAGTTTAGTTAGGCAAAGGTTTTAATGGGAAATCAGGAAAAAATACGAGAACATATTTTATCGCCCGAAAGAATGCAGATTTGAGGATCCGCTAAGCACGCTCTGTGCGCCCCATTCGGTGAAGAGACCCAGGTGCGCGGCTCGGGGAGCCAGCTGGCGCCGTCGTGGGGGCACGGCCGGAGCCTCCAAACCCGCCCCGGCGGCTTCCGGGCCGCCGCGGGCTCAGGTGTCAGGAGTGCTGCGAACATTTGGGGGTAACTTTCTGTGGGACGCAGACGCGCGGGGGACGCTGGACCGCGTAGTCCACGGTAGTCCACATGCCGAAGGGCCAGCGCGAATCTGCCCGGCTTTCACTAGCACTCTGGCGGCGCGCTGCTGGGACCCGTCCCGGGGCCACGCGCGAGGCCGGCGACTCGCGGGCGCTGCCAGGCGGACAGTTCCCGGTCCCCTCCCAGCCCGCGGCACTGCCCTCTGCCGGGTCGGGGCGGGGGACAGTGCGGGCCTGCGGGCGCAGCCTTTCCTTGTCGCGAATTTGCAGCTTGGCTCCCCGGAGGCAGCCTGAGCCTCAAGCTTCGACCCGAACCCCAGACCACAGAGCAAGGACCAACAGGGCTCAGAGCCCAGGACGCAGGGCGGGCGGCGGCCACGTGCAGGGCCTGGACGGATGCGCTCTCCAAGTGCACTGGGCAGAGCGGGGCCTTCACAGGGTCGCGAGGGCGGTGTGTGGGGGGGGGGGTTGGGCAGCTGTTCCCTTCCGGTAGGAAAAGCCCCCCAGCCCATCGCATAGCTGTGGGATTCAAATTAGATCGCAGTGGACCCTGGGCGCCCGCAGAGAACAGGCGTGGAGTAAAATGCTGGGCGTTGTGCCTTCATCCTTTGGCGTGGGGTGTCACGTTAAACCCTGTCGGCTCTTACTGTTACTCACTGCCTGCTCTGAGACATGACCCGAAGGCCAGGGAACAGAGGGCATTGCTTGGCCAGGGGTGGGCAGAGTGCACCAGGCCGGCCTCTCTGGGGCCTCCTGCGGTTTGTCAGCAACGACTTCGGGGATTCGCCGAGCCCGCGGGGGTGTGGATGGTGTGAATGAAGGCCAGCGACCCGGCTCGGTGCAGGGACCCAGCGTCCGCTCCCACGGTGTCCTTTGGGGCTCTGTTTTCGTTTTGGGTAGTTAGTGATGGGGTCTTGGCTCTGAGGGTCCCTGCGCCAGATCCAATCGGACAGCCACTGGCCTGTGGGGCTGGGCGGGCCTTCCGTGCTCACCCCTGGATTGGGGCGCCCTGCTGCCGGGTGAGGCTTCGGGCGCATGGGGCCCTCAGATTCGTGTGTGGTGCGGTTCCTCTCTCCCCGCATCCTTCCCCGGCCGCACCTGCCCAATCCCGGTGTGGCCGCCCCGCAGGCGCTCTGTCCCGGCGGAAGCTGACCCCCAGGACACTGGCAGCGCCCCTCTGGGACTCCCGGGATTCCCGCGCAGCTTCTGGCGGCAGGTCCCCCCGCCGCGAGACCCACCCCGTCTCGCTTAGAACACGCCCCACTTCCTCAGAGCAAGCAACAGCCTGTGTGCGCCCCGACCGTCTGGGCTCGGGGACACTCTCCCCGCAGGACTGAGGCCGCTCTGAGCTCCCCAAACCCCCTACCCCTGGCAGACGCTTGGTGGCCCAGGCTGGGGCTCCAGTGGAGGCGGAACCGAGTGGGCGGAGCCGAGTGGGGGCGGGTCGCGTCCCTCTCAGGTCCCCCTCTTTGCTCTACTAACCCTAGGATGGGCGGGGGCGACCAGAGGCTGCAGAGGGGCGGAACAGGAAGGGCGCGCCGGGGCAGGACGACAGGGGCGCACTCCCGTTCCAAAGGGTGTTGGCGGCTCTGGCTCCGAGCGCGGAGCGCGGATCCTGGCGCTGCGCTCTAGGCGGGAGCCTCCCAGCCGTTTTTATTTTTGTTTTTGTTTTTGTTTTTACCGCGGAGGAAAAAGAGCCCCTGAGTCGCTGTCCTGCGCCTCAGCGACCCTGGGTCTGTCCACGTCGCTGCGCCCTCCCTGGGCTCCGGCGGGAACGCTTGGGGTCGCGAGTGCGGCCGCATGTCCTCTGGCTTCAGCGAGCGCGGCCCCGGGGGAGCCAGTGGCCGAGGCTGTAGGACCGGGGCCGGAGAGAGAGTGCGCGCTGGGGCAGTGAGGTGCGCGGTGCAGGTCCCGGTGTGCTCCCCAGCCATCCAACCTTGCCAGGCGCTCCGGGGTTCGGGGTTCGCAAGCCGGTGACCCAGACGGTTTCCACTCTCCTGGACCCTGGCCTCGGGTCCCACTCCCTGCAGTGCCCCTGTCCAGGGTGTGAAGGCTCCCTGCCTGACACCTCTGACCTGAGCCCCTTCCACCTGCTTGCTGGGGCTCCTACCCGCACCCCGTTCAGTTCCTCCTTCCCTCCGGGCCGACCTCGGCGGCCTGCGGAGAAGAAACGCCCCTGGGCTCCCAGCGTTGATCCGCACCAGAGCGGAGAGGTTAGAGAATGCCACCTCCTGGTCTTGACAACGTCCTACAAAGGAAGGTGGGGCTTTCCTTGCAAACATACACGCGGTCGGAAGGCAGAGAGCGGGCTGTTTTTGGTGCAGACCTTTATACACCCCGCATGTATTTTTTCGGCACCTACTGTGTGCCAGGCGTGTCCTGGGAGGGCCCTGGTAGGCAGTGCAGGCGCGTGCGGGGCGGGGGGGGCGGGGAGCAAACCTTAGAGGAGAAGCTTCAGCAAGAGCCTGCGGGAGGGGACCGCTGTTTGGGAGGTGGGGTCAGCACAGGTGGTCCCAGGTGTCCTCGCAGCTCCTTGGGGGAAGGTGGGAGGGGACAGGTGGGACAACAGACGGGAGCTTGGATTCCGGCTCCACCGGCAAAGAAGCAGTGAGTCCTCTAAGACACTGTCAGTGAAGGGGACATCACAGGTCCCTGAGCTGCCACCTGCCCCAACCATGACCTCTCCGGGCCGGGCTCTCTGGGGGCTGCCAACCCCCACCCCACACGCCCCCCCACAGCCCCCCACACACACCCCCTCTGCCCATCTGGCAGAGGGCCCTTGCTTTGTTCCCACGGCTCTCAACCACCTGTGTGATGAGACCCCGCAGTGGGGTCTGATTCAGGGATTGCTAACCCAGGGGTCTGTGAGCCAAAAGAAGGAAAGGGACCACTGAGGTGACCCAGATGTAACCTTGCAGCTGCAGAGCTCACAGGGTAAGGGAAGACGTGGGGTCCCCAGGACCCTGGAGCCCAGGCCCAGGAGGCCACAGTGTTGTGGCTGCTCAAGAAGGAGGAGCTAGAGCAAATCGCACCCCTCCCCCCACAAAACGCCCCCGCTCCCCGCCCCCAGCACCACATGCAAAGAGCCTCTGCTGGCAGACCTCACCTACCCTGCCCCTGCCCTAGATGGAGGAGTGACCAGGGCTGTCTAAAAGGCCCTGTGTTGGGTGGGGCAGGCATGAGGAGGAGCTAGCTGCCCCCCGACCCTGCCTGCCCCTCCCCCCCACCCCGCCCACCCCACCCACGCTGCTGAGCTGGGTTCCCTGGATCCAGTCCCAGAAACACCCAAGGCCCCTCTGCCCAGCAGCATCTGCTGAGTGACCGGCTCTGGGCATGGCGGCCTGTCGGCGTCCAGGTCAGCAAGGACTCCACATGCTCAGGTGTTTCGGTGCTGAAAAAATGCTCAGGATGAAGGGATGGACATATATCTGGGTCCCAGGCTTCGGAGCTCTGTGTCAGGTCCTGGAGGAGTCTGTGCTTCCCCAGGGGTAGACACCAGCACGGGTCCCCTGAACCGCAGGGCGTCTTGGGCACGGAGAGGTGGGCAGGAAGAGGCTGGCAAGGCCTGGGAAGGCAGGGACCCTCGGCAGCTGGGAGGGGCCCTTGGAAGGGGGTCCCAAACATGTGCTAAGGATGGGGCGAGGGACTGGGAGCAGACTTGGGGTGCTGGGGAGCCCCAGCTGCCCTCTCCTTCTTGGCCAGGAATCTGGGCAGCAGTAAGGGGGGGGTGGGACATAGATGGCCAGGGGACACCTCCCCCGGTGCTCCCATGGACCCTGCCTTGCCCCTCCCTGCACCCCCAGCTCCTCCCCCTCACTCCAGGGCCTTTCTTTGTTTAAAAGCTACTTACCAGAAAAACGTCACATCCACAGAATTACCTGCCTGTTCTGGTGGCGAGACCCGAGTTCCTGGTGTCTTGCACTGCGGGCTTCACTCCCCTCCTTGGCAAGTGTGTACAGCCCCACACACAAGGGCTCGACAGGAGGGGTCTTCACATCTGCACACCTGCTTCCCATGCAGGGTGGGTACGGGCTGCGTGCAGGCGGTGACCTGTGACTGGCCATACAACACAGGGTCACCCTCTGCTTTGGGGACATAAGTCCACAGACATCTCGTGGCTGCAGGTGCCCACATACAGGTGTGTCCTTCCTCCGCTGACATGCAGCCAGTTATGGCCACCATCACCAGCCTCTCGTGAGAGCATCTTACGAGGGGGTCACCCCCACCCTCCTTGGACAGAGCGTCATGGCTCACTCTTGGCTTCCTGACCTCTGCAGTCATGATGGCCCCTCCAGGTGGTCTGTCTTCCTCCTCCACTTCCAGGGTCCCTCCCTTGGGACCCACACACTCCACAGAGACACCCCACAGGCTCCAGCCCAGCGGACACCTGCAGCCAATAGCTGGAATGAGCTCCCCTGCAAAGGGAGTTTGGAGCCAAAGACAGGGGATTCCCGGTGGGCTGGTCCACGCCAAGGTCGCAGCAAGCCCTCAGGCCCTCCCTGCCACTTTGTTTGGCGGTCGTACTTCTGAGAGGCACCTCTCCCAAGCCCCGTGCCCCCGCCCCCACACCCGTGTGCCACATTCCAGAATGGGCCAGGCTGCAGCTCCCTCTCCACGCCCAGCACCCAGCGAGAGGGACCTGCCACTCCCCGGGACCTGGGCCATGCTGGAAACCACCCCCTCACCGTGCCGTGAGGACACAGGGTCCAGGCCAGGGGAGCTCTGCAAAGCTGCCCAGGTCCCAGTCACAGGAGGGCGCCCCAGGAGGGGCCGCCCCACATCAGGACTGCAGAGGCCGGTCCTCAGGGCGGCCGTCATACCGCATCTCAGAAGCTCTCTTCCAGGGTCCCAAGAATCTTGTCTCCTTGAGGAAAGGACAAAGGGAAGTGGCCGTAAATCACAGCTCAGAGCTCATTCCCCAGGGCCGCGTGGGCCCCAGATGTGCAATCGTGGGTAATGAGCTCTCTCCCAGGGGCTGCTCTCCCGGTGGTGGAGGGGTCTGACTGCGAGCCAAACGTGCTAATTGAGCACTGAGTAAAAGATTTGTGTTCGGGCCTCTGCTCCGCAGCCGTCGCTGTGCTCCCCGGACGGCACGGGACTGGCCAGGTGGAGGCTTCCAGAAGGGCTCTTGGCTACCGTCCAGGCCCGGTCCCAGCCCCCACTGTGTGGGGACATCATGGCAGAGGAGGGCCTGGCTGTGCCACGGCAGCACCTCCCCAGGGGACAGGTGGCGTCCACCCCTCAGGCGCCCCTTCCTCACCCTGTGTGTCCAGCAGGCCTTGGCCATGTGGAAGGGGCTGCCCTCATCGTGAGGTTGTCTCTGCCCCTCCCTGTGCACAGGGCCCATGCTCCCTGACTTGAACCACCTTGTCCGCTCCGTCGTAGGCTCTCAGGACCTGCCTGTCGCTTGAGTGGATGCAGCCACTGGTTGCCTGTAATG
This sequence comes from Pteronura brasiliensis, assembly GCA_004024605.1. Lineage (NCBI taxonomy): Eukaryota > Metazoa > Chordata > Mammalia > Carnivora > Mustelidae > Pteronura > Pteronura brasiliensis. Next base: position 57,467 of record PJEN01006222.1, read on the forward strand.
GGAGGTCCCGAGGCCCCTGGTGGGTCACAGAGTGACTGAGGCACTCGGCTGAGGGAGGGGCCTGCTTCCCAGGAGACAGGACGGTTTGGAGGAAGCTGGGGGCCCCCAGAGTTCCTGAGGAGGTTGTCAGTGTTCTGCCTGGGGAAGGAACGTCTCTGATGAGAGCCAATTTGCTTTCTAGGGGTTACTGAGCACCAAGGGTGGGGAGGGCTGGACCCCAGCCAGGAGAGGGTCTCAGGCAAGTGCGCTGGGGCCTGTCCCATTCTCCCAGTGATGGGGCATGCAGGGGTCTTGGTCTAGGAGACCCTAGTGTTTGCCCTAGCCTGGTGGGTGTGCTGTCCCATAAGGTCCAATAAGTGGAGAACATCCAGGCTGCGGAGAAGCTCCTCTGACTCCGGGGGACACACCTGCTCTGTGAGGCTCTATGCACCCCCTCCCCCAGGCTCCTTGTAATGTGTGGGGGTCTTTGGACCTCTGGCTGGTGCTGCCTGCTGCCTGGCCATCCGCCTGCCTGGGCAATGGGCTCAGCATGGCTGGGGAGGGGAGTGAGCTTGGTCCAGTGCTCTGGTTTGGCCACGGGAGGCCCAGGGGCTCAGAGGATGTGTGCAGTGCCCAGGCCCACCAGCCTCTCCCTGCCATGGGGTCAGGGATGCGGGCATTCCCCTGGGTGCTGGTGGCCTGTGGCATCAGTGTGTGGCTTGGTCTGCAGAGGCCCAGTGAGCTCTCCCCACTTGATGACGAAGGGCCCAGAAATGGTCATATCTGGTGAAATTTTTCTAGGGAACGTGACCCACCACACCAGCCAGAGTTCTCCTGCTGCTGAGCCGGGTGACTTGCTTTGCTCCTCCTGGGAGGACTGTACTTGTCCTCCTGATGATGCAGCCACGGATTGCTGTGGCCAAGGAAAGGTGAGCAGAAGGATGATTATTGACCCAAGCAGAATATTTCACACACCCTGTGTGTCCACCAGTTTTCGGGCTCTTTCCCTCTGGAGGAAAACAGCACGGCTCAGACCCAGCCCAGGGCAAGACAACCCAAGGAGCAGGGCAGGCGACCCTGGGAAACCAGCCACGGGGCTTTGGCGGTGGGGATGTTTCTTACACAGTGTCACTGAGCAGGGGCTGGCTGATGCGTGACTAGAGCATCCCAGAGCCCAAAGGAACAGGATGGTCTATGTTTTGAAGTCTCCGGTTGTGACCGACATTTGGGTAACCTTGAAGGGTTCCTCGTGACTTCCTCCCTGTTGCTCTCCCTGGACACTGGAGACATCTGATGGCAGTCCCTGCGCCCCGTTGCACAGTGCAACGGGAAAGGACACGTGGGCAGCTGACTGAGGAGCCACGGACAGGTAGGGCCATGGGATCCTGGAGGCTCCGTGAGGAGGTGACCTAGAGCTGAGCCTACAGGAAGGTTGGGGTTCTGGGAGGTCTCTCCTGCTCCCAAGCAAAGATTTCGCAAACCCAGGGATTCCAAGGGCAGGCACCCCCGACCCAGGCCTCTGAGGTCTCTGGGATCCCACCCCGCAGCCAGCACCTGGTACCCTGAGGTATATCCATTCCCACAGAGGACTCCAGGAACTCCCGGTAAGAGCAGCGGGTACGGGTCTAGAAACATCGCCAGCTGCCCAGGGATCAGAGGCCAGGGCGGGGGGCATGTCCTGGAAGACGTCACCAGAGGAAGTTCAGACCCACCGTGGAGGCCGACTGCATCAGTGTTGCCCAAAGGCAGGTCCCCGACTCATTGCTTGTGTGGCACACCGAGGCTGCCCATGACCGCTGGGCCTGGCACACCCAGGAGCAGAACCAGGACGATCCTTGAGAATACCCAAGGCCCCCAAGTGACACAAGCAGAACCCAGATGGAAAGGCCATGCCGCGTGGGGCTGGGCTGGGCAGTGGCTTCTGCCTCGGGCAGGCGTGGTGGGGGCAGGGCAGGGTGGCCAGATCCCATCCTGCAGGGGGGCCTGTGGTCAGCAGCATTCGGAGGACACGGGCAGCCTGGGAGGGTCCATGTGAGTAGGGCACATGGGGAAGAGGCACGGGGTGCTCAGAACAGCCCCCGCTCCTAGATGCTGCGCCGGGGATTCTGGGCTCTGGGATTCTCCTCTGCAGCCTGCCCCTCCCCCGGCCAGAAGGGAGCCCACAGCCAGCCTGGGGCTGGGCATGCAGGGGCGCAGGCAGGGGGCTCACGGCTCCAGTGGTGGCCGAGGCTGGCTGACCGCAGGGGCCGGGTGAGGACCCTGCCCATTGGGGGTGCCCTTGCTGGCCCTGCGTCCACACAGCATTCTTGCCGTCTTCGGTGAAGTGATTGCTGTTCCCAGAAGGTCGGCCCCGCTCCCCTGTGAAACCCTGAGGACCTGCAGCAAGTTCCGACCACCCCATGCGAGGGGCCTTCCTGACGGTGTCACCTTGCGGGTGCGGTGACCACAGCCGGTGTCCGGGACCTGCCACCCCCTCCTTGGTGCTTTGTTTCCTTTCTCTGCTCCGGTTCCTGGCCCTTACCATTTGTCATCACTTCCACTCTTCATCCTTCCCTTGGGTGCACCGAGGATGGGGCCGGAGCTATCTCCCTGGAAACCCCCGGGACGAGCGGGAGAAGGGGGCAGGCATGTCCCTGACAAACACGATTCATGCGTGACACGCAGACCCCTGAGTTGAAAAAGTGACCCAGATCTGTAGGTTTGACCTAAGTCGAAGTCGCAATTCCCAGTGGCAGCACTGCCAGTGGCTTGGAGACGCACCTGGTGCCAAAACCCTTGGAGATGGAAATGACAGAGAAACGCACGAGGACACGGAAGGAAACCCATGGGTGGCCACGCACTTCCGGTCACGCTCCCAGTGCGGGCAGGGAGGGAGGAACATGTGACCTGGTAAACACGCGGGGTTCTCCGTCCTGAAAACAGGGCCCTGCTGTGGTCACGGGAGGGGAGAGCTGGGGGGTTCACCGATGCAATGCTTACGGCCGCGGGGCCCCCACACCTGCTGTGGGGCATCGTCCAAGCTGCGAGGGCCCATGGAGGAGTGTGTGGGGTCTCCCCGCCCTGAGGGCGTCTCTAGCGTCCTGGCATCCTGCGCACTTTGTTTCGTAAAGCACACGGAGGTCGCCTCATCGTTAAATCTGTGAACCGCTACCCAGAGAAGGAGCCTGGCCAGACCCTCGGGCGCCGGACGCTCTGGAGAGGGACGGTGGCGAGGTCAAGTCCCACAGTGTCTCTGTTGTATTCTCTGCTGTGTTTTGGCTTGTTTTCCTACGAGCACGCTTTCCTTTCATTACATTTATAAAAACACCACCAACACCACCATGTGTCTGGGGCCATGTGCGGGGCGAGTGCCGGGACCAGCCAGGCTGGCACTTGGAGCCCAGCTTCCTGGCCGTGAAGCAAGTTCGGCCGCTGCTGTCACTGCAGGTCCCGCGCGGCCAGGGCAGAGTGAGGCAGGGACACAAACGTGATAGAATCCCAAAGACTCTGGGTCTGTCCTGAAGTCACCGACATGGCAGGAGGGGGACCATGTTAGCGGGTCAGCCCTGGCAGCCGTAGCAGATCAGGCCCTGCCCTGGGAGCGGGCGGTGGGGAGACATCACCCAGGTGGTTCTGACCCGAACTGGGCGCCCAGGACGCACCTCCCCCCCACCCCCGGTCCTCTAAGTAGGTTATTGACCTGTCCTCTGTGTCTGGGTTCCTACCGTGGCACCAAGAAACCCACTGGGCCCCACGGCCGCGGCGTCTCTGCAACCCCGCCTTCCGCCTCCCACTGGAGTTTTCGTCAGTTTCTGCGTCCGTGGAGTCGGGGGGCTGCAGGCCCTCTCGGGCCACCCCCAGCCCCGGTGAGAGCCTCAAGGGCTGGCCAGGATTTCCAGGCTGATCTGGGGGGTAGGGGGAGGTGCCGTGTGACAGCCACCTGGAGGGGAGAAGTGCAGGAGGAGGCGGGAGGGGGCCTGGGCTCTGTCCACGGGTAGATGTCAGGGGCACTTCTGTGGGGTGTTGGGGGGGATACCGGCTGATTCAGCTGTGCTGAGTCGGGCTGAACTGAAAGCCAGGGCACGTGCAAACATTGGCAGCCGGTGCTGGGGGCTTCTGGGCGAACAGGGTGTCTGGTTGTAAACCGTTAGGGGCAGAGAGGCAGTAACAGAATCTGGCACCTGCCCGACTTGGGGCCAGCCCCACTCGGGCCCCACGTGCCTGGGCCCTAACTGCTGATGTCACGGGGGTGGGCCCGTGGAGCAGCCTCGCAGATGGGATCCACGTCCCACGCGTGACCACGCATGAGCAGGCAGAGGCAGCGTGCGCACCGCCATCGGGCCTGGCCTGCGGGGGCCGTTGCTCCTGGGGGCATCTCCTGAGAACCCGGCGGCTGTGCTGGTAGAGGCTCTGGCATAGCACACCAGCTGGCCAATGCCCCCTCCCCCCAGCTCCTGGTCATCCTGATGTGTACCTTGAAGGTGGCATCGTATGGAAATGAGCTGCTCCCGGGGCTACGGCAGGACCAGCCCAGCCAGCCGGAGAGCACAGGGACACGGGGGTCAGTCGAGGGCCACACCAGAGCGGGAGCAGCCCCGGCAGGACCGGGCCCCTCCCTGAGTAGCCGGCAGGAAGTCCCGGACCAGAAGCGGGCAGAGGACTCCTCCTGACCAGGCCCTCAGCTCCTCGCGTCTCCCGGTTTCCCGCTGACCTGGCGCCTGCAGACCAGAGCTGGGTCCAGAGCCAGCAGGTCACACGTGAGTCTGTGGCTTCCCAAGAATGAGCACACGCAGGCGAGTGGGCTCTGGCGCCTGACCCATCGGGGTGTTTGGAAAGAGAGTCTCTGCCCCTGGAGAGCCCCGAGGCTTCGTGGTCACTGGGCCGACGGCGGTTCAGGGTGTCAACACATCTCTGCTTCCCACTCGATGGCAGGATTTGGGCTCTGAGGACCCGCGCTCAGCTCTCTGGGATGCGGCCTATGCCAACATGAGCGGGGTCTCGCAGAAGGGGTGGGCGGGGGGCTCCGGGCTCCAGCACTTTGCAGGACCCTGATGCGTCCCTCCCACTGCGTGGCTGGACAGCCTGGGCACGCACCTGGTCCTCTGTCTGCACTCGTCCCCACACCTGTCATGTTCTACCTGCTCGAGGGGTCCGGGGTCTGGGATCAGGTGTGGCAAGATCCACCAACCAAAGGTGTTGCCTGCGTGGGCGGCGTCCACGGGGAGACCGACCGAGCATCCCGACTGGGTCCTGCTTCCGGAACGACGGCCCTTAACCCACAGCTCCAGAAACGAAACAAAATGACCGGGAAGGCTCCGCGCACCTGAGCTCAGCCAGCAGCAGGTGTGACCCCGACAAATGATGATCCCCACAGAGCAGAGCCGGGGGTCTCACTGCTGAGCGCTGCTCCGAGGACCGGTGACGCACAGATGATGACCGTCCCGCCTGGAGCAGCCCCTGCTCGTCCGTGTGTGCACCTGCGTGCGGCCACACAGGTCATCGGGGGCTCCGTGCATCTCTACCTGGGACTTCGCAGGGAATGCCCCAGCCCAGGCCCCACACCCCTTGGCCAGCAAGTTCCAGTTGTGGTTCGGACCACGCAGCCCGTGTCCACGCTGGGGCTGGGGCACAGGGCCCTGGGGTGGAACCGTGCGGCCTGACCCCTCATGACCGCTGCTGGTGGCGGGTGGCCCGGAGCGGCTGATGGGGGCAGCCTGGCCTTTTCCGGTCTGGCTAACTCTTCCCAAGGGAAGTGCCAGGACACAAAGCAGTCAAATCCCCAGCGAGCAGTGGTCATGTTCAGGGCTCCGGATGATGAAATTACTCCACATTATGCCCCTTAGGGATTTTAAAAGGAGAATGAAGACAAGGTTTCCAGCCTGGCTGTGAGAGTGGCGCTCAAAGAGCGTCCTGGGAATTCAGGGCACTCGGGGTCCCGCTCAGGGCTTTCCCGGAGACTCTCCCGTCTTTGTTTCTGTTGCTGACCCCGTCCCGATGAGACCTTCACTGGTGCTTGTCTTGTCCTCTGGCTTCTGCAGGAGCCGACGGCGGGCTCCATTGCATAAATGCATTCCAGACCAAACGAAATGATAGAACTTGTCTGCCTCTGGGGGAAATTAAGCTGATTATAAGGTCTATTAAAATTTTATTAGTGTGAGATCTCTTTCCAACTGGCTTGCAGAAACAGTGTTGATCCATTAACCGCACATACGCCTGTAGAAGTAAGAAAAATTTGGAGAAGTAAAAAAGAAAATACAAACCCAATCTGGTCTTCCTTGTGCTGTGAATGTGGTGGCTCTGTGGGTTTGCTTTTGTGCTAAATCTGCGTCTCAGAAAACGGTGTCCCTGTGATTGGGCTAACAGCCGCGAGTGCCAGGTCACAAGGAAGGAGGCGAGCAGGACCGTCCCACTGAAGCCCTCGTGGCGTCTTGAGCAGGGTGACTGCCGAGACAGACTACAGCCCCGAGCGGTTTTTGGTTTAGAACCCGTGTCTGGCACGAGGCAGATGGTAGGACCACTACATCCTGGCTTAGGCATCTCTAGGGTCACTTTTTTCTTTAACAGCCTAATTACATGACTTTCTAAACGTCCTCCATGAAGGAGTCTGACCTGGTCAGTCCTGCACCCGGCGAGGCAGGACGTTCCTGGGGACTCAGGGGCTGGGCAGCCCGGCCTCAGCAAGCACTGCCACTGTTCCTGGGACTCCAGGCTGGACGCACCTGGAAAGATGAGGCCTGGGGTCCCAGTGGCTCACAAGCAGTAAGGGAATGGGTGGCGAGGGTCGCCGTGGGGCTGGCCTCCACCGGCAGGCCTGGCCATGGAAGGCTCAGGGTTCTTTGGTTCTCAGCCCTGGTCAGTCCAGTCCATGAGAAGCGTTTGGAAAGGGCCGGCCAGGAGTGAGCCCTGAAAAGTGGCTCTGTGAGAAGGCAGGCAGGAGGGGGACCCATCCTCCACTCAGGGGGCCGTAGGTCAGCTGGTCAGCATCCAGCTCCTGCTACGGTGCAGCGAGCTCTGGCCAGCTGGACAGACGCTTCTTGTCAGGGTGTCCCCAAGGATGGGTATCACTGCAGCTGAGCCAGGAGCCAGGAGCCAGGAGCCAGGAGAAGGGCCGGCCGGCGAGGTTGTTGGGAGACGTGGGCTTCAGCTTCGGGAGGTACGTGGTTCCAGAGCTTCTCACTGAGTCCCTCAGGGTCACAGTCGCCTTGATCCTCTGTCCCATGGCACAGATAGACTGCGGTGCTGGGGGCTGCGGGACCCCCCACCTCCGGGGCCGAGGGCGGTGTGGTGCATGCAGGGGAGAGGTGGGTGGTTCCGAGCAGCATTACAGGGGTGACCCACGCCCTGGACCCGAGTGCAGGACGCATCACCTGTGCCCAGACACGGTGGTCCCCTCGGACAGAGCTGAACCCCATGTCTGGGCCTGTGAGGCCCACATCTCGTGTCCTTGTTCGAGGACTCATTTCAGAGACATGGGTTTCAGCGAGGGCTCCTGGGACTGCCCCAGGGGCCATTTGGGGGCAGTAAGGATGGGGGGGAAGGGGCAGCCGCCTCCACGATTATCCCAATACCACGTCCTGCCACTTGTCACAAAGAATTAAATCTGTAACAAGAAGATCTCAGAGCCCCACGTCACTTGGCCCATCAGCTTCGTCCCGGCCCTTAGCCAAGCAAGGGGGCCTTCATGTCGTCCTCCCCCTCCAGCCTCAGTGAATCGTGACAAAAATGTCAGACAACTAGATTACGCTGGCCAACAGCGGGGCGTGATTGAGCGGCGAGGCAGGGCGCGTCCCCTGAATCACCCTGACAAGGGCAGCCAAGGCACAGGGCGACAAATCCCCCCGGGCCCCCCCACTTTGCAGCGGGCACAGGTCTCAGCAGCCCCAGACTGGGACCTGGGAGACGGGTGGTGGGGTGGGGGTCGGTGCTGAGGGAGACGGGAGCGGGAAGCCCCTGGGGGCTGACCCCAAGGGAGGGGCAGCACATTCACCCAGTGCGCAGACCCTCACGGGCCACTTCTTCCTGAGGGGTGTCCCCAGCGTGTGGGGTCCGGGCCCCGAGCACCCCACCCTGGGCCGTGAGCCGAGATGGTCTGCAGCGGTCCCGCTGGGCGCCCGGGCGGCCAGCCCTGCCCTAGAGCGACACTGCCGGCTTCTTCCTCTATTGAAGGGTGAAGACGCGTTGAAAATTGATTTCTGCTGGAAATGGGATAATTAAACTGGTTGTTTCTATCTCCATCATCGTCATAATAAAACGAGGGGACAGCAGGGTTGCGCATGGCATGAAGTAATATTGTCCGTCTTAATGCAAGGGAGCATTAATTGAATACAGATGGCCTTCCTGGAGCGGCTCGGTTATATTTCAGAGAAACGGGATAATGACGCCAGTTAATCATTTTTACAAGATAGAAAATTACTGGCTCCTCTGGGAAGATCATTAAGGAAAACAATTGTTCACAGAAATTGAAAATAGAGTTTTAATTATTTAATATAGAAATTAAACTATTGGAGACTGGTGCTGGAAGACGGAACTTAATAGAAATTTATACACAAGCGTCTGTGAGCGTTTTAGCTTTATCAACCCGCCTAATTTCTTAACCTGGATCCATTGGGGAGCCTGCTTCAGCCGTGACTGGGCTTACTGCTTGCGGAGGGCCTGGCACGCAGGCGCTTGCGGACCCCACACTCACTGTCCCAGGAGCACCGGGTGGGAGCCGCTGGGGGCGGGGGGTACCCAGGAGCCACGAGCACCTGCTCCAGGAGGCGCATACGCCGGCCGGGACGGGCGGAGGCCAGGGTCTCCCGCTCAGCAGAGGCAGAGGGGTGTGTGAGGGCCGTGTCACAGAGGGGACCTCGGTGTGGCCGGGTGGCGCTGCTCCACGGGGACTGAGGCGCGGATGTGAAGCGTTAAGCTGGGGCAACCCACCTTACGGGCCACATGACTGTGACCCCCCGGGTGTCCTGGCCAGAGCGAGGTACTGACCCCGGCTGGCCCGGCTCAGAGCCCACGCGACCGGCGCCCCCAGCCCACTCTCCCTCAGGCTCACCTCCCCAGGGCGGAGGGGACACCCCCGTACTGCCCGCCCCATCTGCAGGGGCCCGCCCTCCAGGCCTAGAGGACCCTCGGTGCTGGCGCACTGGGCTCCCACGTGGGCAAGCGTCCCCTGGATGCCAGACGTGCTCTCAAGACTTCGGACTCAAACATCTGGAAACGGGAACTGCTGCTGAGTGACCGCGTGGTGGCGGGCTGAGCATAGGAGCGCGGCAGAGAGATCCAGAAACCCATCCAAACACTGACCTCGGGTGTGGGCTGGGAGTACATTTTTCCCTTTGTTTTTATTCTCCAAATTTCCTACAAGAAAACAGAGAGTTAAAAAAAAAGTCCTTTTTTAAAAAATACGGAAATCACGGGGCGCCTGGGCGACTCAGCGGGTTGAGTGCGGGACTCGGATTCAGCTGAGGTCGTGACTGCGGGGTCCTGATTTCCAGCCCTGCCTCTGCGCTCAGCCGCAAGTCTGCGGCGGGGGGGGGGGGGGGGGTGTTCTCACACCCTCTGCCCCTCCCCTACCTCTCTACGATACACGAGTCTTGAAAAAATATGGAAATCACTATTTTCTTTTTTTTTTTTAAGATTTTATTAATTTATTTGACAGACAGAGATCACAAGTAGGCAGAGAGGCAGGCAGAGAGAGAGGGGGAAGCAGGCTCCCCGCTGAGCAGAGAGCCCGATGTGGGACTCGATCCCAGGACCCTGAGATCATGACCTGAGCCGAAGAGGCTCAACCCACTGAGCCACCCAGGCGCCCCAGAAATCACTATTTTCAAGACTTAAATTAGTAAAGTGGATGCCACTTTTAAAAAGGTGGTGACACGCACACAGAGAACACCCGGGGTTACGAGCGAGGGGCCCCGCCACGCTGGGCTGGGCCTGCACAGGCAGTCGGGCCCCTCCAGTCCCCTGCAGGCCCCAGCCCTGGGCAGCTGAGGCCGGGGCTCACGAGTGAGGGGCTCAGGTCAGGAAGCCTGGTTCCAGCCAAGGGCTCCCACGGCCACCGCACACATGCGGGTCACCGGTGAGGGGAGGGCGGTCTCCTGGAGCCCCCGGGCCCTCGCGACATTGCAGATCTGACCACCCTTCCTCTTAGGGCTGCCACCGTTCTAATTACGTACTGTCTATTATTACCAATAAATTCCAAGCGATCTTTTTTGTCCTTATAGTTTTTAGGGTTCCATAAATCCCCCCTATGCAATTTTCCGTGCTTGAATATATTACGGAATGCCACGTCTGTTACAGAAGCTAATTGATAATGTGATTCGTCATATGGCTGGGGCATAATTCAGAAAGTTATTTCAAAGCCTCCAATACGCGGACCAGCACTCGCGCTTCATATTTCTCACACGAGCAGACACGGTGTGAGGTAAAAAATGTGGTTGTGCAGATGAAATATTCCCAGAGGCTTTTATTCTCGCTGTTTGGGTGGGAGCCAGCACCGCTCTAGAAGGGAGCTCATCTGTCCACGGCGGCTCGGACTTGAATTTATTCCCTGATCATTCGTTAGCTCCTTTTTTTTAAACTGGAAGAAGTATGTGTACATGTTTGACAAAAGGGAAAAAATTAACCGAGGAGGAGGGAGTCGCCATGCTTAGACGTGGCCAGTGACGAGCTGCTTTTAAACTCCTCCTGTGGAGCTGGTTACGGACGTCGAGAAGTTGCAGAAACAGCGCTGTGGACGCGCCCTTCACCGGCCGCCCCGGGGCCGTGGGGAACCCCGCACAGCCCCGCAGACAGCCGCCCGTGCTCCGTCCGCCATGTTCACAGGCCACGTGCAAGGGTTTCCCACACGCGGATCTCTGGCCTGTGGCTGTGGGGGCTCCCTCCTGCCCCCCCATGCTGTGCCCGCGACGCCAGCCCGCTCTCCCCGTCCGTGGCTTTGACATCTGCGGAACTGGCAGAGATGACGATGACATCATCCGGGTGTGACTTTGCCGTCGCGGCCCTTGCTCGCGGCCTCGTGCCCCTGGAGCCATCTGGGGGCCATCGTCCACGGCTTCTCCTCGTGGAGTCCTGCTGGCTCGTGGACCGGAGCTGGCTCAGCCGTCCCCGGCGAAGGACCCTCTTGATTCTAGGGCTTGCTCTGGGGGAGTAAGGCCGCTGCAGACGCGCCCGTACGTGCTTCTCTGGGACGCGTGCCTGGGGGCGCAGACCCGCTCATAGGCTGGTCACAGGCAGAGTTCCTGAGAACCTGTCCGACGGTCCTCCTGTGGCCGGCGTCCTTTCACAGTCCGGGCAAGGAGGGATGCGGGCCTGGGTCTCCCCACCTTCCCCAGCACACCGTGTAGGTGCTGGCATCTACTTCAGCGGCCTTAGGGGTGCGCTGGGATACCTCGTTGCAGTCTGATTTCTCACCGTGTGGCCTGGCCTGCGCTCCGGCCCAGGATGGCCCAGGGCGGGTCGGTCGGACTCAGGGCAGGGAGGCTACAGTGTGCGCTTCCCTCCCCCACCGAGTCCAGGACACATCAGGCTGAAACCCCACCATCCACACCCCCTCACGTGTGCCTCACGGACGTGTGCTGTCTCCCATCCACTTAGCTCCTGGTTCTCACAGCCCAGAGGGGAGCAGTGGGCACCTGGCCTGAAGCCTGACCCCCTCTGGCCTGTGGGTCACGGTCTCTAGCTCCCCGGGGGCCCCAGAGCTGGTGCTTAGAGGCCAGAAGTCTCCAGGTGAGGCAGGCAGAAGACATGACCTCTGGGCAGACACCCTGCCATGTCGGGGGCCTGGGAAGAGCCGTCCTAGCAGCCCCCAGGGCCAGCGTCTCCAGGCCTTGCCACAGGCTTCCTGGGGCCCAGGGCGTTCTGTGGCCTGGCCCTGGCCGATGTCTGAGGGGCTGCTTGCCAGGACCCAGTGCCCGAAGACACTTCGACCAGCTTGCCCCCCAGCCCATGGGCTCTCTAACGGCACTGGCTCCACCGGAGAGAGACCTGGAGCTGGCTCTCCCTGTCCCTTGGCCACCAGCCTGGGAAACTCTTGGGACACAGGCTCCTAGTACCTCCTAGTACCTCGTCCTGGTCTCCATGTGGGCCAGGAAGGCTTGGGGCCCGGTGGGAGAACGCCTCCTGGGGACCAGGGCATGTCTTCTTCCTATGATCACCCTCGAGTCTGGCTGAGCGTCCAGCTCTGAGGACAGTAGCTTCTCCCCAGGCTCCCCTGGTCTGCTGCGGTGCCCACAGGCGGCTGCGGCACGCTCTGCCCTGGGGGCCTCGGAGACCCACTTCCGGCCTCTAGCGGACACACTGTGGCTCTCCGTGGAGCTTCTGGTCCTCTCCTGAGGTGCGTCCACGGGCCCTGGGGCTGGATTTCACGCACTCGCTCATTCGGCAAATGAGGTGGCTGAGGGCCACCTGGCACAGCACTGGACAGCGAGCGACCTCTTCCAGGGACTCAAGCCTTGCCGCGCACCCAGGGTCACAGACCACAGCACAAACATGTGATGTAGACACTTGACGTCATCGTTTACTAAAGCGCTTACACCAAACACGATGGTGTTCTCGGGACCACCGTGGATCTCGAGGGACCGAGAGCCTCAGCCCCAGGGCCAGCCCCTCCCCCAAATACAGGCAGCTCCCCCACCACTGGGACCCGAGGGAACGCACAGGGCAGGGGAGGGTTCTGGGGGTCCTGGCTGCTGTGTGGTCAGCCCCCATGCAGAGCCCCACAGAGACACTCCTCGCCCCGCAAGGAGCCCCGTGCGGGCCGGGCATGAGGAAGCGGAGGAGGAGGCGCCAGAGCAGATCAGACTCGGGAGGGCCCTGGTGTGACTGAACAGAACTGGGGTCCGGGTGCAGGGCCACCGCAGGAAGGGCACCTGTAGGTGGGCAGGGCTGGTGGTGGGTCCTGTGAGGAGCAGTCCACGTCCTTCCCTGTGGGGGAGTCACCCGATGGCCAGGTTCGGCAGCCCGTACAGGACCAAGTTGAGGACGACAGGCAGCCGCTCAGAGTCGCTGAGCTGCGGCGGGAGGGACAGCTGCTTGTCCCTGGAGGCCCACGGAGGCTCGCCTGAGGGAGAGTGGGGCAGTGAGACTCACTGGGGGGGGGGGCTTGACGTGGACAAGGGTGCTCCTGCCCCTGCCTCCAGACACAGCCCCACCTGTGGACCTGCCACGCATCTACACCCACAGACACAGAGGCCCACAGGCGGTAGCACCCAGCCAGGGAGGGACCTCGCCAGGCCCTGGCCCGCCTGCCCCTCCACACCACTCCCAGCCCTGCAGGCCAGGGGCCGGAAGATCCTGCCCGCTCTGGGCCTCTCTGGCCACCAGCTGACGGCCACCCTGACCAGGGGGGGGGCCTGTGTGACAGTCAAGGTTTTGTCCCTTCCTTTCAGTGCACATCCGCGTGGGACGACATAGGCCACGCGGGCACCGTGGCTTCCCCTTCTTCTTTCCCCAAAGTGACTCCCTAGCAGCTCCTCACCCCATGGACTCCTCTAGCCATCCCCCCCCTCTTCAGGCACCGGCCAGTGCCAGGCCCTCCCTCCCTTCCTCCCATCCTCCCACAGGCGTTCGACAGCCTCTACTGTTTGGTGGACGCGTTCTGGGCACCGTGGACCATGTCACTTCTAAGTTTTCCGCTCCTTTTGCGCGGTGCGTTTTGAAGGTTTCGTGCTCCCGCCCCAGAGAGCACGCCTGGCCTTCCAGAACGTGGGCACCTTGAGCCTTTCCAAAGCCCGGTGTGTTTGGCCCTGAGGACCTGAGCTGCCGGCACTCACTGGGGAGGCTGTGCTCTCGGGCAGCACGTGCTGAGCCCCAGAAGTGGCCTGGAAATGGCGGGCACCCCAGCCCTGCAGCGCCGTGGGGACGCTGGCTGGGAGGTGGCCCTGCACAGCCTGAGCAGCAGCGGGGGCGGGGGATGGGGGACAGCTTCCATTACCGTGGTTCCTCGGGTCACCAGCTCCCATTCTCTGAAGGAGACGGACTGCTCTCCCGATCGGCCGGCCAACAGTCAGCATGTCTAGGAAGGAAACATCCCTCAGACTGGCCGGGGCACTGCTGGCAGGCTTCGAGAGAGGCCCACAGGGCTGGGGACGGACCTGGGACACCCGCGCCCACTCACTCTCCCACAGGATGCCGGCCCGCAGGGCGTTGTCTTGCAGGAATGTCGGCCACTGGTTTGCCAGGATGCTCCTAACCCCCACCAGACTCAGAAGGACGGCGGTCTTGATGGGGTCCTCCAAGGACAGCTGGGGCACACTGGGGGGGATCGAGGTCCAGTGGGACGGCCTGAGCCAACCCCAGGCCACAGCCCAACTGGCACCAAGTATCAGACTGACAACTCTTCAGGTTCTTAAAAGACTCAAAAACCACGTCCCCCCCGCCCCCCGCCCACTTGAAATGCCATTTAACAAAACAAGGCTTCCGGAGTTTCGGGACCCACTCCCAGCCTTGCGGTGGAATCAGAAGACAAAGCATCACGGTGAGACGGGCCCCAGCTCAGCCACCTTGGCAGCCCACATAGGCCCTGGGGTGCGTGGGATGTGGGAAGCTTGGAAGCCAGGGCATCCTCCCAGCTGCCAGCCCTCTGCCCCCTGGCCCAGGCCCCACAGGCCTTGGTTTGCCGCTGGAGCTCCCCTCCCTCCTCCACTGCACACACCCCCAACACGACTCTTCCAGGAAAGAGACTGGGGGCAAATGGCTCCGCCCATGGGACACAGGGACACTCTGCCCCGCCCCCCGGGAAGCACATTCATCAGTCGTAGGCCCTGGACACCCCCATTCAGTGTAGGGAGGCCAGGCTGCTGGCTCCAGCTGGCGTAGGGGGACGGCAGGCACCTCTTCTTCTCGGAGTTTTCCATATGCCGCTGCATGCTCTCGTAGGACCGCGTCAGGTCCAGCAGGACCATCATCTGGCACTCTGCGGGGCACAGGAGAGACAGTCCTGCAGTGGCACACCCAGGAGCAGGAGGCCGGTGCGGCCCGGGGTGTTGCCTGGGGTGTGGGAGCCTCAGGGAAACGCAGCCCAATATGCCCGAGGCTCAGTCCTGACATCCATACACCCTTTCCCAAGACCCACCGGCTGCACCAGCACACGGGGACATTCTCTGCCTCGGGAACCCCACACCCTTCCAGTCATCTCATGCAACTGGCTCAGCTCCGGCTCCCCAACCTGCCAGGGATGGTCTCAGGCTCACGGCAACACTCGGCCGTGGGCAAGCCGGGAGCCCCACGTGCACAGAGTTGAGTCGCCGCTTCCTGCAGTGGCCTGGCCGGGGGCAGGCACCAGGATCAGCCTCAGTCAGGAACAGGGGCTCCAGGAGCGCTGTTGCTCCCGCAGGAGTCTGCTGGGCCTAAGAATTCCTCCGACCTCACACATCTGAGAAGGCCTTGTTTCCACCTCCACTTGGGGCAAGGAACGCGCCGCGGGCAGGCTTCCGGGGCCAGGCGGGCTTTTGCATGGCCCGTCTCCAGGGGGTTGAGAGGGAGCCAGACAGCAGATAATGATGCGAGGGTGTTCAGGTGCCCTGACCACGGGACACATGTCCACGTGCTTGTTGTGCTGTTGTCACTGGGCTACGTGCCTCTTGAGGGTCCCTGAAAAGGCTCTCCTAGCGATGGTGTGGTGCGGCTGGTCAGCCCCTGCCTCGGGACAAGGTCACTCAAGAGCGAGCCAGACCGCCCACTCAGAAGCCCTCAGGGGGCAGCCACAGGGACCACAAGGCCTAGACCACAAGGCCCATGTTTACAGTGGGGGGGGGTCTGATCAGTGTGTTCTGGAAATGCCCACCGTAGCCCTCCTGGACTCGGCAGGCCCAGCCCTGCGGGTGACCCTCCCAGCTCCTGCCTCTGGCTGTACCGGCCAGGTCTGATATTCTGAACTGGGTCTCTGAGAAATGGAGGAGGGGACGAGAGCAGGAGGGGACATCCCCCAGAGCCGCGTTGTGCTTGCCCGGGCCCCCTGAGCCCTTCTCCAGACAATGACCGATGGGGACACAGGGGCCTTGCTCTGTCCCTGAGTGGACGCATCTCACGCACTTCAGGGGCTGCTGGGGGCCCCGAGGGACCGTCTCACCTCGTAGGTTCATGGCAGCCAAGCGCTCCACCAGGACGTGGGACAGGAAGCTCTCCATCCCGTAGAAGAAGAAGCCGCTGCAGCTGCCCAAGAGCTGCTCCCACTCGGCCTGGCTGCGGAGGGAAGCAGGGTGCCCGGCAGGTGGAGCCGGAGGCAGGCAGCGGGAGTCAGGGTGCCCCCGGGGTGCTGGGGCCGGGATCACATCTGGCCCTCAGCAGCAGGCCGGACCGACCCTCAGGACGTGCTCTGAAAGCACAGCCTGCCCTGCGCTCTTCACTCCCCGCCCCACCCCTGCCAGGACAAGACTAACGCCCACCCTCCTGCAGCAGCGTCGACCTCCATCTCGGGTTCTAGCCCCCGGTTCTCCCGAGAATGGACCTCGGGTACCCGCAACGCTCTCTCCTCTCACTGAGCAGTGGCTCTAGAAAGGGCTGGAAGGACTCTTCCCTGATGGCCAACCACCCCCAGGTTTCTGAGAGAAGCACGGGGGAGCGTCCCCACCCCTCCCGCAGGCCCCGCCCGCGTGCCACCCTGCCCTTCTCCAGCAGGCCCCTCTGCAATGCTGTCCCTTCTTCACTCACAGGCCCCGCCCACTCAGGCCCCGCCCCCACAGGCCCCGCCTTTCCCTCCCGCAGCCCCGCCCCATGGGGGCCCCACGTTCTTTCTCTCTCTCTCTCTCTCTCTCTCTCTCTCGCAGTCCACAGTCCGACAGTCCGTCCCTCTCTAGCAGGTTCTCCCTCACACACACCCCTCCACCCCTCCCACCTCCCCACCCCCCTCTGCAAGTCTCAAGTCCGGGGAGCCAGGGGCACGCCCTGCACTGGACTGGCTGGGGGACCCCGGGGCAGCCACACACTCCCAGGGGCCAGGTCTTCATCTGTGAAGTGGGGATGGGGACAGTGAGGCCTCCATGCAGGCGCCATCGGGACCAAGGAGCCTACTGTGTGATGAAGGAAGGCCAGACACTGGGATCTTCTGTGGATGGGGTGACGGGGGCGGGGGGGGGTTGACAGGACAGAATGGGGGGGTCAGGGTTGGGGGGAGCCTGAGGGAAAGAGGAAAGAGGGAGGAGGGGGAGGCGGAGGACAGCAGTCCCTCCCACCGTGCGTGCAGCACCCTCCAGCTAGCTCACACGGACCTGCTGGCTGCGGGCAGTGTCCCCGATGCCCCGACACCAACCTGGGGACGTGCTTGCTTCCCAGATGCCCCGCCCAAAGCGCAGTGAGCGAGTCTCGGTATCTTTCCAAGATGTCCCGGGTGACGAAGACAGGAGTCAGCTTTTCTGCAGCAGGAATTGAACGGACACAAAACACGGGAGCTCGTCTCACAGGTGGGACTCTGAGGGGTGGGCAGCAGGCAGCCCCTGGCCTGGCCCCTGCCGTGGAGATACCAGACGTGCTGGAGTCGGTGTTTGGAGCAAATGCCTGTGCTCCCTCCCTCCTTTGTAAAGAGATTTTACACTTGATCTTGGCCAAAAGGCCGAGAAGTGATGGAAAGAAATTTTAAAAACTCGTTTAGAGAGGCGCCTGGGTGGCTCAGTGGGTTAAAGCCTCTGCCTTCAGCTCAGGTCATGATCTCAGGGTCCTGGGATCGAGCCCCGCATTGGGCTCTCTGCTCAGCGGGGATCCTGCTTCCCCCTCTCTCTGCCTGCCTCTCTGCCTACTTGTGGTCTCTGTCTGTCAAATAAATAAATAAAATATTCAAGATAAAAAATTAAAAAATAAATAAATAAATAAAATAAAAACCCGTTTAGAAAAGAAGAACCACAGGAATTAGACACTTAGGCTGCGGAGGGTAGGAGCGTGTCCGGCTCTGGGAAGGGGGCAGCGTACCTCACTTCAGGGTTCACTTTTCCTACCGTATCGTCCTGACTTGGCTCTGATGGCCACAGGCCACAGGACCCCACTGCCCCCACCTCCTGTGGTTCGTGGAACGGGAGGCAGCCGAGGGCAGAGCGCGGAGGGTGGCATGTGGCGTGTGTGTGCACGTGTGTGCGTGTCGAGGGCCCGCGGGAGGCGCTCACCGATGCCCCGCGCCTCCTCGTAGGGGTCCACGACGACTAGGTCTGGGTTAAGGAGAAACAGCGCTCGCCCCAGGGTGTCCCTGGCAGTGGGGGCCATAAAGGATACACTTGAAGTTGTCGGCGTCGACGACGATGCAGTCATGGGGAAGGAGCCGGGGCGGGGCATCCTGCACCAGAGACAAGGGTCGTTGGGGGCCTGGGTCCTGCGGTGGGGGCCCCGCCCCCCCCCCGCGCCCACCTGCCACCTTCTGTCCCTTCTTCGCGGGGCTCCTCTTCCTGCCTCGGCCTTCCTTCCTCACGGCCCCCTCGGCTGTGGACAGCAGAAGAAGGGGGTGTTTGGGGCTGGCACAGGAGGTGGCACCAGCATTCTGAACACACGAAATGCCCCTGAACGGTTCACTTTAAAATGGTTAATTTTTTCACCTTAATAGAAAAATGCATAAAGTGTTGAGAACAACTGGCTTTCAGGTTCGTAAAGCCGGGAGAGCCGGAGTTTCTGAGACGTGAAGGCGCGCGGTGCTGGCGAAGGCGCGAGACCCCGGGGCAGAATAGTCACCGGAGGCCCCGCGGCCGGCCTGGCTGTCCGTTCGCCCAGCGCGCCCGTGGCGGCTGTCAGAGGCCCTGGGCCCAGCGGCTCCTGTGCCTGCCGCGGGCGGACGTGCACGTCTCTGTTCCAGCAGCTGCCGGATTCTGCGGCAGAACCGCGCGGTCGGCCCAAAACCCAGGACAGTTCCCTTCCCCTCTTTCCGCCCCCGCCGCTCCTTTCTGCCGGGGCAGCTCCCTGGTTGTGCCGTCGGCCCCGGGTCTGCAGGGGTTCCCCGGCGCGTGGGGTGTTCCGTGTGTCCCGCTCGTGGAGAACGTCTGTCACAAAGCACACATCGACCCGCTGCTCTCTCCCGGCAGCGACGGCCCCGCGTAGACGTCCGCTTTCCCGTAACCCGATGTGACGACCCCTGCGAGCTCTTGAGGGCAGGCTGGGCGACGCGAGTTCTGTTTTTCTTTCTTGGGCTGCTCTTGGCCATTTGGGTGTCGGGGGCCGACAGAAGCCTAGGACAGGTTGTCCCCTTTCCCTCCTCTCAGGGGAGGTCTGTTGAGACGGATGTGAACTGTTTCTGGAAAGTCTGATGATCTCAAAGGAGCAGCTCTGTCCTCTCCTTTCCGGGCTGGTTCCGGGAACGCAGGCTTTTCCCTCTTGAGTCCGGGAGCTGTTTTTCCACAGGACTTGGTCCGCTTTGCCTCAGGGTTCGAATACGCTGTCCTCAGGGCTCTTAGGATCTCTTAAGTCTCTGATGCATCTTTGAGTTGGTGTCTTTTCATTCCTAACTTGGTGTATTTGTGCCCCATCCGCTTTTATTCTTGGTCATTCTTACCAGAATGTGTCTATTTTACGAGTTTTTAAAAATTTTTATTTCCAGATGCCTGGGGGGGCTCAGTCGTTAAGCATCTGCCCTCGGCTCACATCATGATCCCGGGGTCCTGCCCTGGGCGTGGGCCGCTCCTTGTTTCAGATGCTGTACTGGGATCCTGGGATCGCGTCCCCCATCGGGCTCCCGGCTCGGTGGGGAGTCTGCTTCTCCCTCTCCCTCCCCCCCACTAGTGCTCTCTCCCTCTCTGTCAAATAAATAAATAATGTATTTTTAAAAATGCATATTGTTTTCTATTTTGTTGTTGTCTGCTCACGTGCTATTGCACGCGTTCCCCTGCTTTCTTGGGACTTTTCTCCCGTTTTGTTTGCTGCCCTTGCTCCAGCTGCAGGAAGCCGGGGCTCAGCTCGCGCACCTCCCCTGCTCTGACACAAACGTCCGGGGCTGTGAGGCCCTTCGCACCTGCTGCTCTAACACCGGTCTCGGGCTTCCGGTGGTCACGTCTCCTGAGTCCTGGGAGACCTGCAGAAGCCGGTTTCTAAGTTTGCACGCCCATCGGCCTCCTGGTAGTGGCTTCTGTCCTGAGGCGGCTGCGGCGGGGCTGACGTATGCCATGGTCCGGGCAGACGGGGAACGTCCCAGTTGCTGCGCGAGCCTGTGTCTGTCTGTCCAAGCCCGGCTCAGACTCTCTCCGCTTCCCTGTTTGTGCGGCCGGCCAGACGTGCGGGTGAGTGCGGTCTACCTCAGCGGGCCGGGCCGCCCGTCCTGCCCTGGGCGTGGGCTGCTCCTTGTTCAGATGCTGTGAGGCGCAGAGAGTTTGTCCTGCTGGTGACCCGACCGTTGTCACCTGGGAATGAGCCCAGCCCTGACCGTGCGCCTGTGGTCAGTCTGTTTTGTGTGACGGCCTCGTCACGCGCGCGGTCACGGAGCTGGCTGGTGTGGCCACGTACTTACTTCTGACCCGCGTGGACTCATTCCCACCACGTTGCCCTTTGATTTTTATTCTTCCCGCTCGTCCTCTCGCTGGTTGCTTGCCGCTCGGGCGAGGTGTCCGCATCGGTTGTTCTCCCTGCCGGTTTCCTCTGTTGGTCTGGAGTTCAAATACCGGTTCTGTTTCTGGTGGTTCTCCTGAAAGACCCACCAGGAACGTTTCACCCTCAAACATGCCTGCGGCCAGAGCAGCTCCTGGCCTCGGGGTGTTGCAGGGCCCCGGCACTCAGCGCCCGGCAACCCGTGCAGACCCTGAGCTCACACTTGGCCGGCATTTCCCGTGGCTGCTGCAACAAATTACCCCACACGTGTGGGGTCTCACAGACCTGGAGGTCAGGGTCGAATGGGGTCCCCCTGGGCGATAATCAGGGTGTGGGTGAGGCGCTGGGGAGAATGGGGCTCGGTCTCCTACAGCCTCTGGTGGCCACGGCGGGGCCTCCCCGTCCTCAGAGGCAGCAGTCCGGCCTCCTCCCGAGTCTCCGTGACCCTCCTGCCTCTGTCTTGGGAGGAGCCGGTGCTGTCCTCGGGCCTTCCGGCTCATCCAGGACACTCTCCTGCGTCAGCTCTGTCCCCGGGTCCCACTCCCAGATTCCAGCAAGCAGGGTGTGTGCACACGTCCAGGCCACCACTCCTCCCGCCACCCCGGGGTGGCTCTTCTCTGCCACTGGCACCGACCCTGGCCACGCCGAGCCGAGGAGACAGGACACTCCCATCGAGGGTGCTCGCGCGGGGAGAAGCAGAGCCGCACCTCCCGCTGTGGGGCAGGGAAAACAGATGTACTTATGCAGCGTCATGGGAGAGTAGCTTCATGGCCGTGAGGTAAGAAAACAAGTTTTTAAAAAGACCCAAAGCCCCAGCAAGTAAGAAGAAGATTGATACTTTGGCTCTGTTAGAACATCGTGCTGGAAAGGGACCACATAGGCCCGTGAACGGACAAGCTACAGAGTGGGAGGCGGCCTCTGTCCCTCACTTAAATGAGAAGATCCAGATGGAACCTATGGAACCCCACAAACCGAAAAGAACAAAAACCAGAAAACTGGCAAAACTTGGCCCTAGACACGGACACAAGCAAGTCTACAACGTAGCCCAGAATGTGGGGCGGCACGTTGCCATCCTGCTGTGTGAGGGGGTCTCAGACCCCGCGAGCTCGCCCACGGAGGGCCCTCCCGGCTGGTCGCGGCCGCCCCGTCTGAAGAGGGCACGTGCGCCGCTGTCCGTCTCCCCCGACCCCTCCGCTCTTCGTGCCGCTCTCCCTCTTCCACATTCTCCTGAGCTTTGTGCTCCCCTCGCCTTCACGGTGTGTGGGGGACAGGAGGCTGTCGCTCACCGCCGGGCTGTCTCCGTTGGAAGCTGGGGTCTCTCCTGCCCTCGCTTCTGGTGGCCCACGGCTGCTGCTGAGTTCTCGTCCCTCTGAACACCTTCCCTGGACTCTCCTCTCCACTTCCCCTGTCTGGGGCTTACGGAAACTTCTGGACACATGGGCTTATGGTTTTCACCAGATCAGGGTGGGGGGGACACTGGCCATTACTAATTCCTGTGTCCCCCTCTGAGGGCTCCTGACGCCAGGTGGTCAGCTCCTCTGGGCGCACAGCCCATCCTCCGTGGGTCGGCCGTGTTCTCAGGGACCGGGCTCCACGCGGCCTGTCCTCCGCTGTCCGAAACCCACGCTCTACTTATTCTGGTCTTCACTTGTCCCGCTGGAGGGCAAATTCGGTCCCTGTTACCTCCTCCTGATGGAAGCCAAAGTCCAAGCTAGTTGTCTTTAACTGAGCAGCTGCTCGCACAGAGCACAGGCGTCCGGCGCTGGGCACGTGGACGGGAACAGCCCCCGGGACAGGCACGGTCAGCCCGAGTGCGTGGCTGCCCCCAGCCTGAGTGCCCTGCGTCCTCCTGGTCCCCTCCCTCACTGCCTCTCACCACCTAGGAAAGGAGGAGCCCTGTGGTGGGTCACACCCATCCCCGCCTTTCGAACAGAGGTTTGTGAGGCAAGAACAATGTGTTGTGTCCCCTTCAGCCCTAAGCCCCTCGCAGACACTGGGCGCACGGCAGGGGCTCTCTGACCACCTCCGAGCAGACGAGGGCCGGGAAAAGAGCGGGACAAGCGGCGTCTGACAGGGGCGCACGCGAGGTACTTCAGACGGGCCCGGATGGAGAGTCAGTATGAGCGTGCCCCGGGGCGCCCCTTACCTGTCTCCTCCTTACGGAGGCGGTTGCACAGCATCTGCAGGGAGAAGTCTCGGGACAGAGCGGAGACCGTCCCCTCCTCGAACACGGGAAGACCTTCCAGCGGCAGCTCCAGAAGATGCTTGTCCACAATGAGGACGACGTTGTCTGCAGCGTCGAGCTGAACTGTGGACCGGGGGGACACCAGCTACAAAGGCAGCGGGAGACACGCTCCCACGGATGGGCAAACCCCTGGGTGGGTCTGTCTGGGTCCGTCTGTCCGCGGGGCAGCTGCTGGATCGCACACACAGGAAGAAGTCTGGGCTGGGCTCGGCATGTGAAGAGTGGGGCCTGGGGCACGCCAGGACTCTCTGGGAGGATGGACGCTGGTTCAGGCTGAGTCACAGTTCAGACCCAGGCAGGGCCCAGGTCACAGGGCCATCGGGTCCTCCGTGTTTCGAGGACCTGCCCCCACTGGGGCAGCCAGTTTGCAGGGCAGGTCCAGGAATGTCATGACTCCTCCCAACCTCGGAGCCCCCCCCTTTCAAAGAATGAAGGCATAAGCTAAAGGACTTGCACCCCGTGATATGGCGGGCTCTCCAGGGTCCATGCAGCCCTTGGAGCAGCTGTCGGACCCGCCTGGCCTGGGAGAAAACCTGCTCTTTGTGGCAGGTGTAAGGGGACAAGGGGCCAGGCCACTACACCGGGACTGGATTCACTGTACGCACAAAGTAAAAGCAAATCACTTCAAAGTGATCAAAGGCCTTAATCTGGGGAATTTTTAGGGCAGAATCTCATTCATGAAAGTGATCTCAGGTGGGCAAACTCTGGCCCTTCACCCTCAGGGCCGGCCCCAGGGGGCTGGTGCCCTGGCGTGGGAGCTGGAGCGGCCATGTCTGGGGCATGCTGCTGGCCCGAAGCCACTGCCAGGCGCTTTTGGGAATCAAAACACCCTTGGATAGAGCAGCCCGATTTTCCCTCCTATGGAATAATTCCGTGCGGGCGACAGAAAATCAACCAATGAAAATGCCATTGAGAAAGTGATTTATAAAATGGCAGGTGCCGGGTTGAGTGGCTGAACCCGCACGGACAGGCCACAGCCCAGCAGCGGCGGCACCGGGCACATCCACCCTTCCTTCAGGGTCAGCGGAAGCTCTGTGCCCCTCGTGTCATTTGGGGTGCGCACACTCAGGATGGAGGCGGGTAGCGGGACAGCAAACACACAGCACACACGGTCACTGCCACGAGCACCCCAGGCTGCCACTTCCCCAGGAAGGGCGAACACGCCAGGATCGCGGGGCTGTCGGCAGTGGCCCAAACCCCCACACAGGGGACCTCCCACTTCTCTGGGAGCCCCTCTGGGGAGGCCTGTTCCCATTCCACCTGGAATGTGGAATGGGCTCTCCCAGAGGGACGGGCAAATCCCAGCCCAAGTTCTCCAGCAGAAGCTCCCCTCAGGCCCCCACTCACCATGGGACAGGGACACTTTCCTTTCCTTGTCTTTGCCCTTTGATTTCCCGTGGGAATCTGCAGTGGCCGTGGGAATCTGTGTTCTGGAAGTCAAAGGCATGTCCTCAGGATCTTACAAACATGTAAACATCACACGTAACTGAGAATAGGAGGAACATCAGGGCAGTGAGTGCCACGAGGCCCTTTCCGTGGCTCCCTCTCGGGGACCGGTCTCCCTGCGCTGGGGGCCGGCGATAACGGCACACGCAGGAACAAACGGGGCTGGCGGTTGTCTCCGACCTCCTGGCAAGTCTCAAAACTACCACGTGCCCAAGCCCTCCAACTCCTTCTCTACTGAGCCTGAATCACAGGGACTCGGGACCCGGGCCGCGCCCCCCACCGCCGCTGCGGGCAGCAGCAGAGGGGACCAGAATGGCCAGGACGCGCCCCCAGAGAAGACTTGGAGCAGCACGAGGGCTTGATCCCGACGACAGAGGGTCCCAAGTCAGGCGTCGTGGATGCGAATTCCGCATGGCCTGACTCAGCTTCACGGCGTCCGAGGCTTGGACGTCCACGTGGGAACAGCGTCCCCATCCCACAGCCGGCTCCTTCCAGGATTCAGGGAGGCAGCAGAGGGGGGCCTGCAGGCTGAGCGCCCCCACTCTGTCCGCCCCGGCTCCCAGGCACCCTATCCCTGACTGCTCCCAGCATTTCAAGGCCCTGCTGGGGACAGAGAGATGGTGACCCTCCTGTCTGTCCCAAGAAGGATGACAACTTGGGGCCCGAAGCCCACCCCCAACCAGGAGGTGTGGCCGACCCCTCCCTCGCCCCCCGCAGACTCTGCCCTCGGAGCTGGCAGCCCACAGCAGGCACCTGGCCTCAGGGCAGCTGAGCACTGGGAACAGTGGCCTCAGGTAATCCTCCGTGGACGCAAGGACGTCACTGAATCGCTGAAGAAACCGTCCTTCCCTTTCCGGGCGCGCACTTTCCAATTCCTGTGCCAACCCAGACGTCACCCCGGGATCAGGAGCGTCTGAGGGTGGGGGGGGGCTCATAACCCCCCACCCGGTAGAGCAAAGAGTGGGAAGGGCCCTGCGGAGCCCTCGAACTTGCCCTTCCCCCCAAAACCTGGGCTCCCTGCACCCCCTGCCTGCTCCACACCAGGGCCCACCCGAGCCCCCGCAGACCGTGCTCCTCGCCGCCTCTGCCTGCCGGCTCCTCCACAAGACCCCCCGCCCCCGCGCCCCACCTGGCGGTGTCTCTGCTGACACCGGGAGGAAGCCAAGCTCAAGGATTCCGAGAACCGGCTACGTGTGGGAGCCCCCACCTGGGCGTCCAGCAGCGCCCAGGGTCTGGATGGCGGGTGCCACTCACCTAGCCCTCCCTGCCCCACCCTGCTGCAGCCGGACCGGGACCGGCCCCCTGCACTGTGGCCGCGGCACCCTGGGAGTTGGGCTCAGGGGCCTCACCGTGCCTGAGCTGGGGGCCGGGTCTTCGTTGTTGACCTCGGCCATCTCCCTGCACTGCTGGGCACCGGTCAATAGGCAGGAGAGGGTGTCTGGATTCACGGCCACCCGTGCCACCTTGCAGGAGCCTGTGGAGAGTGACACCCTTCTTGTCCCCACCCCACGGCCTAACAGACTGCCCCCCTGGGGGTGTGCATGGGCACGGGGAGTGGGAAGCGTGAGCAGAGGGCGGGCACGGGGCTTCTCCATGTGAGAAGAAGGTCCCGGCTGTGGACACAGCTGGCTCCGGGACGCTCAGGAGGGCTGGCAGAAGCGGGGACACAGACAGATGTCTCCGTTCCACAGCCTCCACCACTTTACATGAAATGTTAAGTGGAATTATATGCTTAAGACGTAAGAAGAAAGTGGGAATGTAGTGTTTTTTTGGGAGAAGAAATCCTGGAGGGGGGGAGGGGGCAGCTGGTCCATATCTGTGTGTCACTGGCCCCAAGGGCTGCGGGGGTCCAGGAAGCACACACCCCACCTCCTTCCCGGTCTCTCATGGGCTCAACAACTGCACGCAAGCATAGGAAGGGCTGGGCCCCAAGTGTGGGTCGTGGGCCCGCCTGCAGCACATGTCCCCGGGCCATGTGCGCCCGTCCCCGGGCCATGTGCACACCCCCGGGGCTGCAGATGAGGCCCGTGGCAGAACTTACCTCCCACTTGGAGCAACTTCCCTTTGGCCGCGGGAACGGGCCTGGGTCTCTCATAGGCAGCGCAGTACAGATGCGTCCTGTGGGCAGGACACAGGGCGGGGTCACCAGACCGTGGGGTCCCAGACGAGCCCCAGAGATGCAGACTCAGTGAACCGCACACCTCCATCCCGGCCAGAGCCCCTCCCCAGGATCGCCGTGGCCACGTCTGGAGCCAGAACTGACACAGGCCCATCCGGGCTGCGCTCGGCGAGCCTTCTGCTCCACGGTGAGGGCGGCCTGCAGCCGCCGCACCGGCACCATGCTGTGGACAGCAGGTGCCAGCTGGCCTCGCCCAGGGGCGTGCTGCCCCACCCATCTCAGCTGGGAGCCTCGGCCAGCCCGGGGGGCCTTCGGTCCACCCCACATGCCCTCCAGCCTGGCAGCCCCGGTGCTGGGTTCGCGCCGAGCCACCAGACGTGCTAGCAGGGTGGGGAGCGGCCCCGGAGCGGGGTGGGAAGGCGCACCTGTCCGGCGAGTGCTGCAGAGTGAGGACCCGAAAGCTGGGCGGGATTTCGTTCAGGAGGGTCAAGTGCTGCTCCGTGACCCTGAGATTCTGCCAAGCCTGTGGGTGACCGACAGCAATCACTGACCGCACCGGTGCAGGCCCCTCGCCGAGAAGTCCGCAGAGGCTTTGTGCAGGGCGTGGGGCGCTCAGACCGGGTGCCCCGTAGCTGGGCTGGGGCGCGACCCCTGCAGGACTCGCGGCCGCCACAAGGGGGCAGACGGCGCACAAGGAATCCTGCGGGGTCCCCCGAGGTCTCCCGCACAAAGCTGACCTGCGGGCGCCAGCGAGCCTGAGAACCCCAGCAAGTAGCAGCGGGAAGCCTGTCCAGCCGGCTCGCGCCCCCTCCGCCCTCTGCCCGCGCCCGAGCGCCACAGGCGACACGCGCGTGACCCCTGCCTTCTGCGCCGTGGCCCCGCAGCCCTCCCAGAGCAGCCACCGCGCCCCCAAGCACCGCTCCCCACTTGCTGATGAAACCAGGTTTGCGTTTGCAAGTGTGCTCGGGGTGCGCGGGTGTCCTCGCCCCAAACCCTCAGCGGGCGGGGCCGTCAGCCGGGATGAGAAGCCGGGAGTCGCAGGCGCAGCGTCCTGGGCTGTCCGTGGGCGCCCGTGGCCTGTGTCCACTCCGGACCATGTCTGCTTTGGCCGAAGCCACTGGATGGGCCCTGGGGACCGGGGAGCACCTGTGCCGGGGGCAGGCCGCCCGCCCTGGTGCCAAGGCTCTTCCATCCCTGCGCCCGCTGGTGCCGCCGCACGGCCCGTGGCAGCTGTCCGGTGGTCCGGCCGTGACTGAAGCCGCCTTCCTCTGGGCACTTCCCCGGGAGCTAATGAAGCTGGACGCCGATCGGAATGTTTACGGACCTTTTGCTATCTTCCGTGTCGTTCTGTCTGTGGGAGCGTCTGTCCTCCTCTTATTGAAGGGGGCACAGAAGACGCGCTTCGTGAGTCTCCTCGGGGGTTTGCTCATTGTTTAGGTTTGTATTTAACTGCAGTAGGGCTGACACAGTGTTGTACGAGTCTCAGGTGCACAGCATCGAGATCCAACACTTGCGCACATCTCCCGAGCTCAGCACAAGGGCACGCCTCCATCCCGTCTCCTGACCGTCCCCCCCACGCCCCGCTGGTGATCATCAGCCCGTTCTTTAGAGCTAACAGTCTGTCCCTTGGCTTGTCTTTTTCTGTCGGGTCATTTTGTTTCTTAAATTCCACGTATGGGTGAAATCATATGGTATCTGTTTTTCTCTGACTTCCTTTGCTTAGCACAATACTGTCTAGCCCCATCCTTGTTGTTGTAAATGGCGAGATTTCGTTCTTATGGCTTAATAATTCTCCATTGTATACACAGACCCCCCTCCTTCCTCCGTTCATCAGTCAGGGGACACTTGGGCGGCTTCCATATCTCGTCTACTGTAAATAATGCTGCTCTGAACATCGGGGTCCATGTGTCCCTTTGAATTGGTGTTTCCGTATTTCTTGGGTAAATACCCCATCGTGCAAGCCCTGGGTCATACGGAAGTGGTATTTGCAGTTCGTCTGCCGGACCTCCATACAGTTTTCCAGGGTGGCCACCAGCTCGCATTCCACCAGCAGCGTAATAAGAAGGTCCCCTTTCTGCACATCCTCACCAAGTGGGCTGAGATTTTTCTTTGCAGGGTTTTTAATAAAAGATTCAATTTCTTTAACAGATAATGAATTACTCAGATTTTCTGTTCTATCAGCTTTGGTAATTTGTGTTTTTTGAGAAATTTTTCTATTCCATCCAGATTGTCAAACTTTGCTGGAGTTTGGTTATATAGAATATTTCCTAATGGCTTTAGGGAGTCTGAAGGTGCTCCGTGAGGTCTTTTTATTACTGATAGTGGAATTTTGGGTTTTCTTTCTTTCTTTCTTTTTCCTTCTCCTTTTCAGATCTTCTAAATGTTCAATTTCGTTAGTCTTCTCTTTGGAACCCTTCTACCACTGCTGGTGTCCTCTACCATTTTAATTCCATTGTTTCTATTGTAGTTCTTACTACCGTTTATTTTTCTTAGAGGTGTTCTTATTCTAGCTTCTAGAAGTCAAAACATAAATTACTGTTTGTAAGATTTTCTCCCTGTATTCAAGGCTGTATTTTTCCTCTAAGCCCTGCTTTAGACAAGTCTCATAGGTTTTGACGTATGATATTTTCATTCTCTAAGTCAGCTTAAAATATTTTCTAAATTTCATTGTGATTTCTCCTTTGACTGATTGATGATGGTAAGGATATTGTTTAATTTCAAATTAATTGTGTTTCAGTTGTTTTCTAATTTAATTGCATTGTGGCAGGACGATAAAGGTAACGATTTCCCTTGGTTGGAGAGTCTTCAGGCTTTGCTGTGGCCAGCACTGGTCCATAGTGCACACACTCCCTGCAAGCTTGGAAAGAAGAGAGCCCAGTCATAGTCAGCGCTGGGCTCAGGGGATGTCTCTGTGAATGTCCGGGCAGACCCGCATGCGAACGGCTCTCCTACACATCCCTGCATGCTTACTGATCTATATAGGGTCCGTGGCTTCCACGGGAAGCTGAGGCGGCGTGGATGTCCTGTCCAGCACTCCTTTATTCCCGTCACTTCTGTTTCATGCCTGTGAAGCTTGATGATGGTACATACGGACCAAGGACGCGGATTCCCTGCTGACTGGTCCTCGGGTCACCTGGCTTTCATTGGACGAGTATCTTCATGACTTAGATACTATCTCTCAGCTTTTCCTTCAGACATTTCTGTGTCCTTGTATGTGAAGCAGGTCTCTCTTAAGTGGCATATAATTCGATTCTGTTTTTCTTCTCAGCCAACCTGACAATCTTGGTTTTTAACCTATAGGGTTTGGTCGATTTACATTTATTGTAATTCTGTATTTATATTTGGGTTTCTAAATGCTTTCTTCCTGCTTTTTTCCTACTGGGACTGTTACGTTTTTATACTCTCTCTCCCCACTCTTTTTGCCTGTCTTTGGGATAATAAAATGCTACCGTTTTATTTTTCTCTTTTTACTACCTTACTTACACATTATTCTAGTGGTCACCCTAGGGACCATGACATTCATCTTTGGCTTACTGTGATCTAATAAAAATGTAATTTTAACCTTCCCTAGGAGTGACAGAACCCATACTTTGTAAGCTCTAATCCTTCCTGCTTTTTGTATCATCTTCCACAAAATAAGCTCAATTCCACAAGGTGTTAAAATGACGGTTTTACACTCTTAGAATTTATTTCCTTGCACCTGTTTGCTCTGTGCTGTTCCTAGCTGTCTCGTGCACTCACTGTTTCTGCCTGGCCCCTCCCCCAGCTTCTTGCGCTGCAGGCCGCCTGGTGGTCCACACCCTCGGTGTGTGGACCACCAGGCGCATCCAAACGTGTCTCTGGGCTGTCGTGGTGGATAGCAGTCTCCTGGACGCTCACAGGCACCCATGGCTGCTTGCCTGGCTGTCCTCGGGGTGTCTGTCCCGGCCTCGTGGGGCACTGCCGCTTTCTCACGTTTCTACTGTGTGGGGAGGCCAGTGCTCCTGAGCCTTTGGCCTCTTGAGTCTGGGGAAACTGCAGCCATCATGTCATGTCACTGTTGTCTCAGCTCCGTGTCATGCTCTCCTGGCCCTTGGAGACAGGTTCGGCAGGCACTGGAGCTCATGCTCTCTGAGGAGCCCTCATGTGCTGTCTCTCCAGACCCAGTGTCCTTGAGGCCACCTCCTCCCAGGATGGTCCTTACTTCCCAGGTGCCATGAGAACCACGAGGGATCTCACCACCATCCATGAGCTTTCAGGCCAACTCCCCGAAGTCCAAGATGTAGTTGCAGTCCCTAGGTGGGTTGTCACAGGCCAGCTGCGTGTCCCAGCAGGTCACGCGGGGGGGGGGGCAGTAGGGACAGGTCACTGTGGACAGCTTCCCCTCTCAGAGGCTATAGCTCGACCTGCACCCCCCATCCACAGCAGAGGCTTTAATGAAAGCACTTTCTGCTGGTCGCCGGGCTCCTGCCGTGCCTGCCTGTGGGGGCCTGGCTGTGGTCTGCGCCCCCACCCCCATGGGCAGCTGACCCCCAAGTCCGTGACTGGTCTGTGCCCCCGAATGAGTCAACACAGGTCTTCCACGAGGATCCTCTTGAAACAGCAGGAGGCAGTGGAGCCATCACAACACCCGGGATGGAGTTGGCCGCAGACCCATCCTGCTGTGGACCCACCCCTGAGCCCCCCAGCATCCGGCCTCATCCTCAGCACTGCACATACGTCCGTGTGTCTGGTCCCTCAATTTCCCTAGGAGATGAGTGCTGGGCTAGACCCACCCCAGCTTCAGTGGACACACATGGATGTGTCCTCCAAGAGTGGGGGCCTGGGCTGTGCTGCTTCTCCTGGTGGCCTGGCCTGCTCGTCCCCGCGCCTGTGACAGCCTGCACGGCTCTTCAGTGCACTGGTCTCAGCTGGGGGTGATTCTGGGGACCTGAGAGTGGTCGCAGCTGGGGCGGGGCCGCCAGCATGTGGAGAGTACCCATGGTGCCCGGGACACTCCACCACACCCGACCCCAAGCATCAGAGGGAGGAGAGCAGCCCTGGAGGAAGGGCTGAGGTCAGACCCACACAGGTGCGCCCAGAGAAGCAGTGGGGAGCAGGGGATCCCTCAGAGCGTCCAGGCTGCCGTCCTGATCCACTGCATTTCATCGAGGTCCGTTTCTCTAAACACTCCTGCTCACACCTGCTCCTCCAAGCAAAGGAGGACGTGCTAGTGTCCACGGAGTTCTGCTGTGGCTGAAGGAAGTGCGTCCCCTCCAGAAGACCCTCAGGGGCCCTGTGCCCCCCCTGACCTGCTGCAGGCCTGGGCACTTACGGTCACCAGGAGGCCCTCGAGGGGGCGGAGGTCAGGGAGGGCGAGGGACACCCCCAGAACCACACAGCTGGCAAGAGGCCGCACTGGCACTATCTTCAGGCTAGTGACACGGTGGCGCCGGAGGGCTGCGTGGCCAGGGCGGGCGTGGACGGCTCGCCGCTCACCTTGGAGATGACTTCCAGCCTCTGCTCCACCCTCACAGACAAGCTGGTGGACGTCCTCCCCTTCTGCCTCAGCTGGTGCTCGAGATGCAGGAGGGCTGCCAGCTGCGAGCTGCTGGTGTTGGCCGTGGCCGTGGCCAGGACGTCCCGCATCATCTCTGAAGCCAAGCAGCTCTGAAGCAGACACAGGACGGGGCTAAGAGGCTGAGCCCTGCCAGGGCCTATGGGCGCCCCTGTTGAGGGCGGGGAGGAGGAGGGGGTGGCCAGGGGCTGTTCAGCGTCTCGCAGCACCAGCTTCTTGGATACCGTGCTTCTCCTGGCCCCTGGCTGCCACCAGGCCCTGCCCCATGGTGCCCCGGCTCCTGCCCACTTCTCTGCTCTGAGCCTCAAGAGCATGAGGCTTGGTGGACCCACAGGCTTTCAGTAATGGGGATAGGCCAGGGGACCCTCCGGAGCATAAGGCAGCCCTCCCTACTTCCTCCGGAGGCGTCCTCTTCCAGCCGAGTGCCACGCTCCCGAGGCAGAGAGGCCAGCCGCGGCCCGGCTGGCCAGCCCACCAGTAGGAGCGAGCGCCAGGTGCTCTGGGAACGCGCCCTTCCCAGGTGGCCGAGAAAGGCCTTAGGCAGGGGCGCCGAGCAGACCATACCTGAGAAAGCGCCAGGAACTGGCAGGTGACTGCGGGGTCCAGGGCGCCGGTACACTCCACCATTTCCAGGCTGGCGGCAGCGGCAACGTCCAGGAGGCGGCTGCCCAGGGCGACCTGCAGGCACTGCAGCAGCAGCTCGGAGGCCTGGGCCAGGAATCGCTGGGCCAGCACCATCCTCCTCTGTGGGGGTGCAGGGCTCAGGCTCAGGGGGGGCTCTGCGGGCCTGGAATCATGGGGTGGGGGTGAGTGGCCGTACCTGCTGGTCTGAGCCCTTCCTGCTGTGCTCCTCGTAGTGACCCCTGCCAGCCCCATCCTCCGGGACGGTCTCCAGATGCTTAAGGCCGCTGAGCTCAGCGGTGGCCTACAGAGAAGGTACCTCCTATCAGCCAGCGCCCGTCCCACCGCTGAGCCTGGGTGTGCCTGTCGCACTTGGGGCATCTCCGTGGGACCCCTCGGTGAGGTGTGCTGCAGGTAGCGGTCAGGCCTCTCGCCAACCGGGTTGACCCCCGAGGCCCTGGCCCAGAACCCCCAGCGGCTAGCAGGTGCAGTGTGTGTGGGGAAGCAGCTCTAGAGAAGCAAGTCCGAGTGTCTCCGGTCTCAGAACAATCGAATTCTGTGCTTACTTTCCCTCAGTCCTTCAAAATCACCTCCCCAGGTATGGGAAGCGGCCAGCACCACGCAGCCCGGACTGAGCACGTCAGGTGCCTGCCCGCCCCGGGGACCGCAGGACCAGCCACGCGGACGAGGTCCTCCGGAGGGCCAGGGGACTCTGCCAGGGGGCGGCAGCAGGCACAGGGGAGCCCCGGGTCTGTGTGGTCACGGCCGGGAGCAGCAGGGGAAATCCTGGCTGGAGGCCGGGGCCGGGGCTGCGGGGGCACACTTGTTGGAAGCCGCTTGCGTGTGTTTCCCTGATGGCCTCTGAGAGGGAGCGTCGCCAGTGCTGTTCCGTAGGCAAGGACCCCGGCCCCTCCTGCCTCGGAGCCGCCGGTGCAGGTGCTCAAGGGACACGGATGGAGGGAGGGGCCGGAGCTCCGTCATGTCTTCCGCGTTTGGGCCCAGTCCCAGGTCCTGGGATCCAGACCCGTGAGGCATCAGGAGCGGCGCTCACACAGGGGTATGGGGCCCTGCTGCTCAGGGCTGGGGTCTTCCTAAAAGAGCGGAGTCTGGGGGGACGAGCCTGACTTTGCCTCTGAGCAGGTGCCCTCCAGACAGAAGAATACATTTAGGACGGTGGCCAGCAGGGTCTACAGCCTTCCTTCCTGGATGCAGAGCTGCCCTGCGACCACCAGGCTTGCCTGGGCAGCCTTGCAGGGGGCTCCGGAGAAGCAGAGGACACCAGACGCTATGGGTGGTGGAAGGGGGCTTGGGGTCCCCTGCAGCACATGAGGAGGGGGCTTCTCCGTACCCAGCACTCAGGCAGACCCCAGACTCCTGAAGGAAAGCTGCAGAGATGCAGACGGGACACCCACATTGGGGGCTGGGGCGTCCTGCCCTTGGACTCTGTATGTGCTTGCTCCCCACTTCTCTCCAGAGTCTGTCCCCACAAGTCCGTGTTTCTTTCCCACCCACTGCTCACGCCGGACAGACTACTCGCCTTTTTCTTGCTTTTTTAGGCTACATGCCCCTTCTCAGTCAGGGACAGTTGGAGGCCTGTCTCATATAGCCCTCTTTCCTGAGGGGCTGCGGGTGAGCACGTACCGAGAGGCCATCCTCCCAGAAGCAGGCGGGACGCTCAGGGTCCACGTGCACAGCCAGCAGGCGGAGGGCCTTCCCTGCCAGGCCCAGGACCTGCGCCCGGATCTCCACGCAGCCTGCGGACAGCGAGTGCAGGCTCCCCAGCTGTGCCAGCGCCACGTGGGCCAGGGTCCGCCGCAGCGTGAACCATTTCTGTGGGGACAGGAGCGCCTTGGGGTTGCCCTGAGCAACACCAGAGGCTCCCCGACACCCCGACCTTCCCCACCACCCCGTCCTGTCCCTGAGCTCCCTGATCTGACACCCCCAGGAGTGGCGACGTCCCAGGTGAGAAATGCACCCTCTGGCCTCTGTGTGGGGGGAGTGGGGCGGTCTCCAGGGCTTAGGTGTTGGGGAGTCACTAAAATCCGCTTGGAGAACCTTGGCTTGGGACTCACTGACAAACAGATAAGCTCGTGTGGAGTTCAATTTTAGGGCTATCTTTGGTGTATTTACGGTTATATCGAGTTACTCTGGTTCACAGTGTGTGAAGTCTGAGAAAGTGTCTGAAATGGCAGGATGTTCCCTTCAGAGATTTTCAGCCTCGACTTCTTTAACGAACGCTCTCACCCCTGCTGAGCCCTCCTGTGTGTGGAAATAATCGGCCCAAGCAAACGCATGCCCGGGTATGAGAGGGCAGGGCGCCCAGCAACATCCCCCAGGAGTCCCCCAAGGCCGTCCGACCAGGGTGGGGGCGGGCCGGGAGCCCCGGGGGCTGAGGACACACCCGCGGTCAGAGGGCTCCACCCCGCCATCCCCTGGTCGGTCCTGCCGTGCCCCCCACCCCACAGCCCCGCAGGCGGGACCCAGAGCCCTGGGCCGCTGGCTCTCGGGCTGGTTACCAGGTCCACGGAGGTGACGTCGCTCAGGCTATGCAGGTAGTCCGCCAGCAGCCTGTCCGCCGAGCCCTGCCCCAGCCGCCGGGCCTGCGCCTCCGCCCACGTGAGCTGCAGCAGGTCCAGGGACTCCTCGGCCAGGTGGAGCCGAAGCCCCGCCAGCTTCCTCGTCAGGGGCGTGCTGACGCTCTGCAGCCGGGCGGGCCGGACACACGCGGTCAGAGCGCCACAGGGAAGGCCATGCCTGTGTCCCTGTGCCCCATATCCTCACGCCCCCTTTCTAGCTGGTCCCTCCCGCCCACGCAGCCCAGGGCCACACTGCACCCCACGAGCCCGTTCGCAGGTTCTAGGGTCCGCACAGGGACCGTCACACGGTGCGTGCTCTCTCTGGCTGATGCCACTCACGTGATTACTCAGACCCGCCCACGCTGCGGCTGCGCTCACACCTGTCCACGGACACGGAGCACCTGTAGTCCAAGTGGGCAAAGCACGAGTACCCACTCACACGCGGGGCTGCTGCAAACACAACGGCCGTGAACACGTGTGCATGGGCTTCTGCGTGGACGTGGGCTTTCACCTTTCGCAGGCAAATTCCTGGGTGTGGGGTGCTGGCTCCTCCAGGGCCTTTTTAACGACCAAGCTGCTGTTCGTGCTTCAGCCCCCCAAGCAGTGACGAGTTCGGTCCCTCTGCGTCCTTGCTAACACCTGCCGCGCCCGGTCTTCTAAACTGCAGGTGTGTTAGGTGGTGTGCGGTGGTTTCCCTGACTCACTGGTGAGTTCATCATCCCCTCATGGAATTCTTCATCAGCCACGTGTCCTCTTTGGAGAAATGTCTGCTCAACTCTTTGCCCACTTTTTATGGGGGTGTTTCTCTTAGTACTAAGTTTTAAGAGGGTTTTATATTCTGGCTACAAGACCTTGTCCATCACATGGTTTGCAAATATTTTCTACTGGCTCATGCCTGGTCTTTGCATCCCCTGAATAGTGTCTTTTGAAGAGCAGGAGCCAATCTCTCAGCTTGTCACTCTCCCCTAGAGCCGCGTGTAAGGAATCTTTGCTGAACCCAAGGTCCCCAAGGTGTTTTCCTCCAGAAGCCTTGCAATCTCAGCTCTCACCTTCAGATCTCCCGTCCTCTTGGGTTGAATCTGGCGTCGGGTGTGAGGAATGCACTGAAGCCATCTGGGTTTCCAGTGGCTCCAACACCACTGCCATACACAGTGGCCGGTCTTCACTGAACTGCCTTTGCTCTTTTGTTGAAACGCGATCTTCTGTCTATTTCCGGATTCACTGTTATGTGCCATTGGTCTGCTCGTCTTACTTATACACTAAAACCACACGGCTTTGGTTCCTGTCACTTTACAGTAAGTCTTACAATCAGGTAGTGTTACATCTCCAACTCAGTTTTTCTTAAGCTGTTTGCTATGCTACATCTTTTGCAGTTTCAAATGAATCAAAAAAATTTTTTTTTTCAAATTTTTATGAAAAGCCTGCAGCTTCTTGGTCAGGATTACAGCAAGTCTTCTGGTCCATGAACATGGTATACCCCGCTATCTACTTAAGTCTTCATCTCTCAATGATGTTTTCTAGTTCTCAGGGGTAAATTTTCCCTTTTTTTGTCAAATTTTATTTTTATGCTATCCAGTGGTTTTGTTTTTGAATTTTTAATACCTGATCAATTGTGAGTATATAGAAATATAAAATTAATTTTTCATATTGTTCTTGTATCCTAAACTTTACTGTAATAACTTGTTAGTTCTAGTACATTACCGTTTTTGTAGATTGCATGAGAGTCTTTCTTCTTTTTCTTTTCTAAGCGCGCTCAAGTGTGCGAGCATGTAGGGGAGGGGCAGTGGGAGAAGAAAAGAGAATCTATCTTTTTTTAAAAGATTTTATTTGTTTATTTGACAGAGATCACAAGTAGGCAGAGAGGCAGGCAGAGAGAGAGGAGGAAGCGGGCTTCTGGCTGAGCAGGGAGACCGATGCGGGGCTCGATCCCAGGACCGTAGGATCATGACCTGAGCCGAAGGCAGAGGCTTTAACCCACTGAGCCACCCAGGCACCCCAGAAAAAAGAATCTTAAATACGCTTCGCACCCAGTGTGGAGCCCAACTCAGGGCTCCATCTCACGACCCTGAGATCAGGATCAGAGCCGAAAATCAAGAGTCAGATGCTCAACCAACTAAGCCACCCAGGTGCCCCTGCCTGAGATTTTCTGCGCAGGTGATCATGCCCTCTGTATGTGAAGACAGTTTTCCTTCTTCCTTTCTAGACTGGGCATTTCTGGTTTCTTCCTTTTACTTACTGAGTTGACTACAACTCAAATACAATTCAGAATGAAGGTGTGGGGGAGGGGGCACTGCCATCTTAGTGCTTTGCTTTCCCCACTAAGTGTGACATGAGTCCTAGTGTTTTCACAGATGCAGTCTATCAGCTGGAAGAGCTTTCCTTCTGGTAATAGTTTGCTAAGAGTCTCCCCCCACCCCCAATCAGGAATGAGTGTTGGGTTTTGTCTACTGAGGTGATCATATTTTTAAGGTGATTTTTAAGAAAATATGGTGAGCCAAATTGATTGATTTTTGAAAGGTACAACAATCCCAGGATAACCCCAACTTGGCATTGATGTATTATCTTTTCTACATATTTTTAACTTATTTTTACATATTTTACATATTATTCTTTTTTACATATTATTGGATTTAATTCACTAAAGTTTTGTTTAGAACTTCTGCATCTGTGCTCATGAATCTGTAGGTTTTGTTTTGGTATCACAGTCACACTAGCCTTACAGATGGGTTCTCTCCTTCTCAATTTTCTAGAAGACTCTGTGTTGAATTGGTGTTATGTTCTCCTTAAATGTTTGCGAGGAATCACCAGTAAAACAGTCTGGCTCTGATGTTTTCTTTGTGGAAAGACTTACTAAAAATTCCATTTCTTTAACAGATGAAGGGCTGTTCAGGTAATCTATTTCTTTTTGAATGAGTTTTGGTTGTTTGTGTCCGTCGAGAAATTGTTCTATATCGTCACAAAGTTGCTCAGAATATTCCCTTTTATCGTTTTAATATGCGCAGGCTCCCTGGTGATGCTACAACTTTTATTTCAGATACTGAGCATTTATGTCCTTTTCTTCCCCCTGATCAGTCTGGACAGAAGTGTAGGAAATTTTTTAATCTCAAATAACAACCTGTGATTTTGTTGATTTTAACTTTTATTTTTATGTCTCCGATTTCACTGATCACTGCTTAGATCTTCAATCCCCTTTTTTCTGCTCATTTGCAGTTGGCTCTTCTGTTTCCTTACAATGAAGGCTAAGGTCGTTAGTCTGGGATCTTTTTTCTTTTGTCGTATGGTTACACAGCGCTACAAATTTTCCCCTAAGCATTGCAATTAGAGACGTCATGAAAATTCTGAGTTTTTTTCCGCCTTCAGTTCAGAAATACTTTCCCTTTTGATTTGTTCTCTGGCTCATAGTTATTCCGATGGACGCTATTTACTTTCCAAATATTTGGGTATTTCACCCATAGCTTTCTGGTGTTTTTAATCGAGGTAAAATTCATATGACACAAAACCACCGTTTGAAAGTGTACAACGCAGTGGCCCTTAGTGCTCTCACCACCTTATGCAGCCTCACCCTCATGATTTCGTCCTTCCAAAAGGGAACCCCCACCCCACTCAACAGCCTTGTCTTAAGCCCCTCCCCGATCCCTTCCCCTACAACCACTATTCAGCTTTCTGTATCTATGGACTTAACTCTTCTTTTATGTTGCTTTTTGATTTCTACTTTAATCGCATCCTGGTCTTGACACACACATTGTCCTCAAGAGTGACTTCTGAGTCACTTGTAGCCTTGTCCCTGTCCCTGTCCTTGTGTTCTGACGTCCGTGCTGGTTCCCGGTCGGTCCGGACGGACTGTCCTGCATATTGGGAAGTATATCTTCCCTGCTTTCTGGCGTGGTGCTTCTCACTGGCTGCCAGACATTGTGCGTCCTCCTCTTCTGGCAGGGGACACTTGAGCTGCTGGTTTGCCTTCGCTCTGGGACAGCCATCTGCAGATACTGTGGTCCTCCCAGGTCTCCGACTGTGCAGGCCAACCCAGGGCAGAGCTCATCCTGGACGGATCATCCCCAACTGAGACGAGACCTTCCGTCTGCTTGGCGCAGCGCCTGGGGTCATGAGGTTGTCCCGTCTGGCTGGCGGGAGCAGGTGCTGCTCCAAGCCTGAGTGGGGGCCCAACACCTTCCTGAGGGCCCCCTGCTTCCGTGGTGAGTGTGGGCCGGGGTGGGGCCACCTGTGCTCAGGGACGACGATGCCCATGTGGGCATCTAGGGTGTTGAAAATCTGTTTCACATTTTTGTCTGCTCTTTGGTTATTTTGGAAGAGAGGGGCGAGTCTTGCTGCGACGCTGCCTCCCAGCCAAACCGCGAGGAGCAGGCTGCCTTTCTAGGGCAAGTGCGGGGCGCGTCTGTGTGCGCTGAGGGTGCTCAGGGCTCCGGGAGGGACCCGGGACCCAGACTCACCTCCTGCGAGGGCAGTAAGCCCCGCACGCTGAGAAACAGCGCCTCTGCCTCGGCCACAGCGCTCTGGACCAAGTCGTAGGCCTCCAGGTAATACGCCGTTCTCTGCTCTTCCCCTCTCTCGTTTCGGGCGCATAGTCTTTAGAAGGTGGAAGAGTGGGATTTACAACAAAAAACTTAAGCATTATTCCATCAGTAGTAACAAACCGCACAGTGTATAAACTTTAAATAATTATATTGTATCTTTATTAGTACTTCAAATTTTATGATTGGATGTTCTATATGTAAAGATGTCGTCACTATATCTTGGCCCAAAAATACATATGCACTTTATTCTATTTTTGTAAAATTAAATCTATCCAACGAACCACCGCCATGACGTTAATTGTGCTGATTTAACTGCCTTGTTTTCCTGTTCATGGCTTTCTGCATTTCGACAATGACCACACATCGATTCTGTAATCACAGGATCAAAGTTGTACACCCCATGTGTCCGGGTGGCTTTTTCCTCATAAAGGCTGTTTTTAACACCTTCTACACAAGACTTGCTTGTTGCGCTTGGAAATGCCTGTGCGTACCCCAAGCAGGTGGGCGGCCCGGGGCCGGGGGGACGGAGGGGAGGTGAGAGGGGGAGACGGTCCGCTGAGGCTTGGCCTCCTTCCTCTGTCTCTGGGTCAGCCCCTGCCCTCGAAGACAGTGGGGACTTCGAGAGGTCGCACGAGGGAAGTTGACGGCGGGCTGCTGCAGGGCCAGCGAGGGCGAGCACATGCAGGGGTACACGGGGCCGACGTGTGTGTGGCTGTGAGTGACCGCAGGTCATGTGCACACACGGGTGTGATGTGTGTCTGCACGAGCGTGACCAGAGTGTGAACACTGTGGGGTGTGTGTGGAGCTGGGAGGCACACGTCCGCTGTGTTTGCTGAGACGCCGCGGGGGGCGGGGGGGGACACCGAGGGGGCGGGACAAGAGTGCGGACGCCCCCTCCCCCCACGCCGCTGTCCTGGAGGGATGTGCAGCTGCCACAGGGCCAGGAGGAGGCTCTGCTGGGACACAAGGGAGCCGGGGAGTCCTGAGCCAGGAGGAGAGCCGGGCACGGGGTCAGGACATGGGACAGGGGGGCAGGGGCTAGGGAGCAGGAGCTCAGGGACAGACCCTCAGCCCCCCCACCCCGGGCCCCCCCCCCTGCAGGGCTGCTCACCTCTTTATCTTTGCACGCTCTAGTTTTATGTCCACACACTTCTCTTTGTAGCCCCAGGCGGTCAGCTTTTTCTCAATCTCCGTCAAACGGCCGTGCAGCTCAGTCAGTAGGAACAAGCACTCGGGAGGCTCACAGCCAGCGAGGTCCTCGACGGCCCTGATCCGGAGGCTCACACATCTGCGGGCGGCAGGGACCGTCCCATGTGGCCACTGCAGTCTGGCCTGCGTCACCCCGACACGGACCACGCTTCCCGCGGACCAGAAAGCACATGGGCCACGTGCTTCCACCGCCAGACTGTCCTGCCCCGGCACCGCCCTCCTGTGGCGCGGGGGCAGAACCCACGTGGGAACCCAGGACGACGCGCGGGTGCCGCCAGCTGGAGCCCCGGGAGCCCAAACCGCCCCTCAGATGGAGAACCCAGAACTGAACACACACAAGGCGGAAAACAAGGGGAAACGGCGAGGACAAGCCTCGGCTGCTACTTTGTTAAGGTCAGCGGGAGGCGATGCACAAGTCTGACTGAGGAGAAGGTGGGCATGGGCAGGGGACAGACCTGTGACAAAGACTGTGACGTTACAGGAAAAGAGTCCAGAAACAGACACACCAACACGACCCAAAACCCAGAGTTCACAATTTTCTGGAAGAATACAAAGTGCCACAAAGAGGCCAGACATCCAAAGGACCCCCAAGCCCGGGAGACGAGTGCCGGTCTCCGAAGCTCTTTACCCAAAGCGCCTGCCACCGACCCAGACAGGACAGACCCCACGGAGGCACATGCTCACGGCATGAAGGTCACACCATCGCGGGGTGGAGGCGCAGAGAAAACCCCGCGGCCAGACCCCTGCTGGGGCTGTGCCTGGCCCTCACCCCGCGGGGGTCCACACGCACCTGGGGGAGCTCAGACGTGTCCCCAGAGAATGTAGGAACCAAACGAGCCTCCTGCATCCTTGTCCCGAGAAAAAGGCACGTTGGAAAGGAGGT
Source organism: Pteronura brasiliensis (assembly GCA_004024605.1). NCBI lineage: Eukaryota > Metazoa > Chordata > Mammalia > Carnivora > Mustelidae > Pteronura > Pteronura brasiliensis. The sequence continues at coordinate 99,070 of PJEN01006222.1, forward strand.
GACACTGTCCCCGGGAGCCAGAAGGCTGAAGGTCAGTCTCTGGCAACCTCCCCGGGCCCCTGCCCCCCGGGGCCATGGGCTGTGGACAAGGGTCCCCAGGTGGAAGGCTCCACTTCGGAGGAGGCCAGCTGGGTCAGGGGTGTTGTGTGACTCTCTGCACCTCAGAGGCCTGGGAAGCCGCGTGAGGTGCCGTCAGCCCCGACCTCGTGTGAATTCACAGTTTTCCTCACAGAGAACTACCTGGCTTCCAGGTCTGTGCTCATAAATTCCAGGACGGGCGCTCGGTTCGGTCTCTCCCTCTGCAGGTCCCTGAAGACGTCGATGAGTCTCTGGAACTCCCAGCAGGCCTAAGGAGGGCGGTGACATCCGCGGGTGGCTCCGGGCCATGGGGACCCGCCACCCCCCCACCGAGGGCTGGGGCAGCTCTACCGTCACTTTGCTGCCTTCGCCTCCCTTGGCCAGGAGCGCGTCTGCCAGGGTCAGCGCTGAGCCGTGCCAGAACTCCTCGTCCCCCCCCAGACGCCGGGCCTGCTCCACCAGCTTCAGGGCGCGTGCGTGGTTTTTCTCCTTGTTCGCCAGCTGCGCTAGAAGGTGCAGGCACTTTGCTTCCGCACAAGGGTCACCGAGCTCCTGAAACAGACAGGTGTGAGCAGAGTGTGCGGGAGCGGGGCGGCGCGACAGCAGCTCCGGGCACCAGGCCTCGCCCCACACAGTGGCCACTGAGCGGCTCCCTCACCTCGGAAGGGCCCTCAGGGCCCGGGGCTGGGTGGACTTGAGGCCTGTGTATGTGCTAATGTCCACTTCCAGGGTCTCTGAGCCCTCCCTTGGCAGCAGTCCCCAGTGCCCTCCTAGGAGCCGCTGTCCAGACGCTGGCCACGGACGGCGGACATTTGCACCCAAGCCAGCCAGGGCTGCCTCATCCCCCGTCCATCACACACGGTCGCAGAGGGCCTGGGCGTGCGGTGCGGGTGCTGTCGGCCTCTGAACCCCACCCGGGCAGGAGGACACCGGGCGCACAGGTGGGAAGGGCCGGAGTCCGCGGTGGCCGGCTCCGGACAGAGCAGCGAGCGCGCAGCCCGAAGACACTGAAGTGGAGCCTGCTGGGCCTGGGGCCCGTGGTCCCAACAGCCAAGGCCCCAGAAGCCAGGGCAGGCTGGAGGAGAGGAGAGCCAGGCGCTCCCAGGAGGCAGACACGCTGATGGGGGCGGGGGGGGGCAGCCACAGCAGAGAGGCGGACGGCGGACTGCTGTGGATGGACGCAGGGGCTGGGGCGGGCAGACACCCCAGGGAGACATTGCCAGGCTCTGACCGCTACGGCCCCATGGAGACGTGGTTTAGGGCAGGAAGGAAAAGCCCACGGGCAAGGCACCGTCCACGTGTGTGGGACATGTGACAGAAGGCTCAGGAGGGGCAGTGTGGCGTCTGGAGGACACAAAGGTGCCCCAGCCACCACCTGGGCACGGACACTCCCCAGGAGCTCTCTGGCGGCCGGGTCCTCGGCCCGCTGGTCTCAGAAGAGGCCGCCGCCAGCAGAGTGCAGCCTCTCAGTCCCGCCCGGGCACTCCCCCTTCTGCCCCCAGCCTCGCCCCTCCGCCGTCTGGCCCGCACGCAGCCATCTGTGCTGGACAAGCGCCCTGCCCACGGCCTGAATCTCCCACGGCCTTGAATTCTGTGCTGTTAAGGTCCTTCTCTCTCTGGAGTCCTTTAAAACCCGTGACAGCCCATCTGGTCCTGTAGCTTTGCCTTGCCCCCCAGTGAATGCGGTTCTCCGAGCCGGACTCTGATAGAACCGCCTGTCCCGGGCACCCTCTTCTCTGCGGGGAGGGACGCACACACGGGCAACCTTTCTCACGGGGGACGGAGCTCAGGAGGACATAGCTGGGGCGTTGGGGCCTCCAGCTGCGGGCACTAGACGCCAATCAGAGGGGCACCTGAAGATGTGTGCCTGGGGCAGGGCAGGTCCAAGGGGCACAGCAGACGGGGGTGACAGGGGGCTGGGGACTGAGCGAAGGTCTGAACAGCCAGGCTGGAGTGCAAGCCTCTTGGGGGCTCAGAAAACCTCAGGCTTCCAGCGAGGCCCCCCGAGAGACCACGGACACCTGGGCTGGGCCCACAGCGAGGAGCCCTCCGGTCTCTCAGCCCCTGTACACGACATCAGGAAACACCCGCGGGGTCAGACCCGCAGCCCCCGCAGGAAGCGAGGACGTCAGCAAACTCTCTACAGACTGAACGAAAACCAGAGAAACCACAGGCAAAGGGCAGAGACTTAGATCCGAGTCCAGGATGGACATTGCAGAACGGCGAGAGGCCAGCCAGCTTCCGAGCAGACGGCTTGCATCCCAAAGAGCCGTCGCGGTGCGCAGGCGCCCCCCGCCCTGACCCGGGGCCCGGCGGCCCCTCACCTGGAAGGCCAGGCAGGCCTCCGCCAGCAGCAGCCTCGCGGGCTGGTACAGGTCCATCTCCAGCAGCACATCGGCTTTGAGCATCCACAGCTGGGGGAAGGACGTCCCTTCCAGGCCCCTCCCGGTGTCTCCGTTCACCGTCAGGAGCTGGAAGGCGGGGTGGCAGGTCTGCGCCGGAGGCTGGGGAAGCTCCCGCCGTCCATGCTTCCCCCCAGGCTGGGCCCCCGACCTGTGCAGCGAGCCGTCTCCTGGGACAGCGTCTCTTCTCACCGCCAGCCCACCCCCGGGGGTGTCAGAGCAGGTCCTGCGCTGCCCCTGCTCCGGCCGCTGCCCCGCGTTCTGGGACCCGGGTCTCCAGTACCAGGTGGCACCCGGACCGGCATGTGAGGTGTCAGTGAGCCCCTGAATTCCTCAAGACACACGGGGGCCTGGCACGTTCCTACCAGATGGTTGACACCGGGGGCTCGCAAATGGAGGCCCAAGGCTGGCGGCCCCGTGGTGACAGGTGTTCGGAGCGTGGTGGCTGGACGGCTGCTTTTCTTGAGGCGCGAGCCCGCACCAGTGATCCCGCCGTGTGGGCAGTGGTCAGACCTCTGGGGCAACTCTCCAGCTGCCCCGGCCTCGGCCACCCTTCCTGGGGATCCGTCTGTGCTGCCCCCGCCCGTCTTCTCTGAATCCTGCCCAGGCGCCTGGCGGGTGCACTCCAAAGTGACCTGTGGCCCCGATCTCCCCAGAGACACCCAGGGCGCATGGGGAGGGGACACACCCCGGCTTTCCCAGGGAACCCGGCATGAGGGTCTGTACACAGCTCGCGGTGAAGTCTTGTCCCACTAGGGGCCGAGCTGTGGCTCGGGGACACGGTACTGCTGGCGGAGCGAGGGTACCTTGTCTTGGGCGACGAGGGGCTTCGTCTCTGGGGGCGACACTGCAGTTACGGGCTCAGCCGGAGTCGGCACACTGTCGTCTAAGACCGCTTCCTTATTCTTCTCCTTTCTCAAGGCAATTTCCTTTCTGCAGCTAACGTAAGTGACATAGGTGACATGCCAAAGAAATGCAACGGCCAAGAAGCAAGTATCTGGAAACGTCCAATGTCATTAGTGATCCAGAAATGCGAATTAAAACAACCCCCAATCACTCACGTGTTCACAGAGATGACACAGAGCTCCCACGACTGCCCCGGCGCTGCCGCCCCCAGGCCAAGCATCCTCCCACCCCCAGTGTCTGGCTGTGTATGATGCAGGATGGGCCTGGAGTTGGAGACGACACAGCCGGGAGCAGCTCCGTGCTGGCCAAATCCTTCCTTGTTTACAGGTGAGCTGGCGTCCCCTGGGCAGGACGGGACCACGGGGTTGGGGGGGCGCACCTCGCCTGCTCCAGATCGTAGATGTACGTCTGCCCGGCCTGCTCCTCGTGGTGAGTAGCTGCTTCTCTCAATTTCAAGTCGGAACAAGCAAGGGCAAGTCTAGGGCAAGGGGCGGCAGAGCAAGCACACGGTCACACGGGACGTGTGGGTAAGGGTCAGGCTGCACTGGGCTCCGTGCGCCTCATAAAAACTGGTAAACGAGAAAGGAATGGGTAATTCAGTGATGTTTTCAGTAATATTCAGTCCTAAGCAAAACGACACAGATGCCTCTTGCGAACTTCAGGCGGAAAGAATGTTCACACTCACTCATACACCAGGCTCCGTCCGGACGCACCGTCTAGGTCACCCTCAGAGGGAAAAATAGGGCACCGCGGACGGGGCCCTGAGCTCCGCGACAAGGGCAAGGTCTGCTCCGGTTCGGGCATGAAACGGTGTCGTGGGAAAGGGTTTCAAGCTTACGGAAGAGCTGCCCGAGCACTACAAAGCCTGACTGCACGTCCCTCGCCAGAGCCCTGGGCGCAAGCACTCACCCTACCTGCTTCACTGGTTGTCTCCCTGGCCCCGCCACCCTGTAAATATTTTTTCTGGATGATTGGAGAGTGGACCACGCAGCGGCCCTTCAGTCTAATGCATCAGCGTACATTTCCTTAGAACAACAATCTTCCCTTAAGGACTTTTAAGGGAATCTTAAACAAAATTTTAAAACAAAAAGAGTATTTTCATGATCAAGTATGCTGATTTATTTGGTTTTACAAATCACTGGGCTATTCCTTATGGAATTAGCCAACCACAGAATTAGTATTTGGAAATGCTGTTTCTCTTACATTGCTTTGGAGTCTTCCCCTTTAGCCTCCCAAGTGCTCCCCAGTTTCCCTGAACGTGCATCAGCCGTACTGACCGCAGGTGGTAGAGGTCTCCGAGGCTCTTGCTGTCCACCACAGCGGCCGCGACGACCGCGCCCAGCTGCAGGAGCGGGACGGTGAGCTCGTGAAGGGACAGCTTCTGCAGGGCTCTGACCAAATGGTCCAGATAGTACAGAGTGTACGTCTGTGTAAACACACAACAGACGTGCAAGGTCAAGGACGGGAGGGACGGCAGGCCACCAGCTCATAAGGTCTTTCGTCAGCAGCCTCCGCCCTTCTCCACGCCACGCACAGGTCCCAACGCACACCTGGGACTGAGCCGTGTTTGCTGAGTGAATGGACGATGTGCTCTCCCCCTTCTCTCCCTCACGCATCGCTTCCATCTTGTCACGCACGATCACCCATAAACATCCACACCCGACACAGCTGAAAGTCCTCACAGGAAACAATCCGTTCACATATTTACTCAAATTAATGTTTTTGTCAGATTTCATCCACTAGGAACTGCTGACCCATTGAAAACAGAATCTCTCTGTGAACACATACAACTGCCTTAGAACCGAGTACGGGTAGAGAACAACTCGGACTCATAAAGACAGACTGGGTTCGACATGATTATTACTCTGGGGTGGAAAATTCGAGAAGCTGGACCAAGCGTTTGGCAACGTGTCTGAAGCACAGGTCACTGGGTGGTGCTGGGGCAGTTACTGGGCCAGAAGACAACGGGGTCTCAAGAAGGGAACCACATTGGGGTGCACTTGTCCTGGGGGTTTCTGAGGATTCAAGAGGCGGCTGGGAGGCTGGGTGGCGCTTCTGGCTTTTGTTTGCTTGTTTGGGGTTTTTCCTGTAGTGGGGAGACAACCAACTGCGTGGAGGGCCCACTGTAAGCTACACGCCCAGCTGGGTCCCCAAAGGCCTGCACCTTAGGGTTCAGGGTGATCTACATGCAAAGCAGCCGTCTCAGGGACACCCCAAAAGCCAGTGGCTTTGGGTGGCCCGGAGAACATGCGTTTTCTTTGAGAGATTAATACCGATAACTCCTGGTGAGGCAGGTCAGGAAGCAGGGGTGGGAGGGCTCACATCCTACAGACCCTACAGACACTACAAGATCATAAAAGGACATTAAGAACAACATTCTTTTATAAACTTGAAATTTTATGTTAAGTGGAAATACCCTAGAAAAACACAACCCACCAAATTATAAGAGAAGCAGAAAATCAGAAAAGCTCTTAAACTACAAAGTAAACTGAATCATAACTTATGACCTTCCCACAAAGAAGAAAAGGTCCAGAAGTTCCCACCAGGGAACTCTCCCAAATTTAAGGAAGAAAGAACAAATAATCTTTTACAAACCTCCCCAAGAATAAAGAAAAATAAAGGTGGGGGACCATCTGCGGTGGCGACCCACGTGGCCTGGCCCCACGCACCCCTCGTGCCCCCAGGCCAGCCAAGATTATCTAAAGTCACAGGGAAAATGGTAGAAAGGACACTGTCACCGTTGCCAGAAAGAGTGACTTATGGTTTTGTTCTTTTCTCAGGCCCCCAGGTTGGCTTCGCGCTCTTTCTTGTGCGAACTGTTATACCCGTGCCTTGACCAAACTCCTTAGGCTTGACCAATGGCCTCAAACACAGGGGGCAGCTGCGCTCCTGCCTGCCTGCCTCCCCGTTTCTACGGTAATCGGTGATGTGCTCTTACTCAGAACGGAGGCGGCGAGTGCCTCTCCACTGCACCCCATCCCCACAACCGCGGACAACTATGCTGAGAGCCGCCGCACAGGGACACCGAGAAGTGGCCGTCCCAGCAGCGGGAGGTGCCCCCATGAGCCGCGGGAACCTAGTGTTCTCTCTTACAAAGAACTTTACGCCAAAAACTAAATTGTACGTAGACTAATATCAAGCATTTATTGTTTTGATGTAGTAATTTTGACCATAATTATTTTTATTATCTCTTAATACCCTAATATTGAAATGTAAAAAAATTAAACTTTTCTTACATCATGTTCCATTAACATTAAAATGTTCTCAAATATTAGTTATTAATGGACAGAATAAATAAAAAACCACTGGTATTTGGTCACATTCCTGACTTTTTAAAAAAATAAGTATCAGTAGAAGCACGAAGCCCTTCAAGAAAAAGAAGGGGGGACGCCTGGGTGGCTCAGTGGGTTAAAGCCTCTGCCTTCGGCTCGGGTCATGATCTCGGGGTCCTGGGATCGAGTCCCGCATGGGGCTCTCTGCTCAGCGGGGAGCCTGCTTCCTCCTCTCGCTCTGCCTGCCTCTCTGCTACTTGTGATCTCTCTGTCTCTGTCAAATAAATGCATAAAATCTTAAAAAAAAAAAAAGAATAAAAAAGGGGGGAGGAGACACTTCCTAACCGACAAAAGGGTTAGTGTGACATTGTGACCCACAGGGACACGGACCCTTGGCCTCTGTCCCCGCTGCTGGCACCGAGCTCCAACAACCCTTGCGACCTCGAGACCCAGGAGGCCCTTCCGAGCAGCTGAGTTTGTCCCCGCGAGGTGACTCCGGGTGGCCCCTGGACAGCTCAGGATGGGGGCTGCGTGCCGGGGACCCAACCCTGTGACCAGAGGCTGGAGGTCTGGTTCCGCCCCCTGGTGCCGGGGACGGGGAGGGGCCGGAGGTGGAGTAAGTCACCAACGGCCAAAGATCCCCTCACTCGCGCCTGCATCGCGGAACCTCCCTAAAGCCCTACACGGAGCAGCGAGGCGCGTGTCCAGGTGCTGAACACATCGGCACGCGGGCGGCGCCCCCGGTTCCAGGAGTGTAGGAGCTCCCGTGCTCGGCACCCACCCAGACCTCGACCCGCGGACCTCTTCACCCGGCTGCTCACTCGCGTCCTTGCTAACAACGCGGTGATCCAGAAAACACGGCGTCTCCCTGAGTTCCGTGAGCCTCCCTAGCAAATCGCCAACCCTGCCCAGGGGCGTCACGGGAACCTCCAACGCGCAGCCACATCAGATGGCTGTGCAGGTGGCCTAGGGCCCCGGCACTAGACGCAGGGGCCGCCTTGAGAGCCTGAGCTCTGAGGCCGAGGAGCCCACACCCACCAACCCTGGGTGGTCCGTGCCGGGACTGGGTGAATTCACGGGACACCCAGCGGGTGTCCACAGGCAGCAGGAGAGCTGGACGTTGATGTGGAAAAGCCGCATGTCTGGGGCCGGCTGGGAACAGGAAACGGTTCAGAATCTGGATAACTTTTTACCAAATCTTGACACGGGCATTGGACGCATGGGAGAGGACTGTGGACACCAACGCCGCAAAGGGACAGACACGATTATGCAGGCGACGAGTCATGCGCTTCAGCCACACGGACTTCTCCGGTAACCAACGGCAAAAGAGCCATGCGATCGGCTGGAAGCAGGAAGCAGGAAGGAGAAGCAGCGCCATCGCCTGAGCGGGTGGAAAGAAGCACGTGGTCGCCGGCTACAGCCGCTCACGACTGAGCTCTGAGCAACGAGGAACAGGAAGCTTTCCAGCGGGGAAAGAATCTCCCTGAAACCACAACAGCCATCACACCCCTAGCAAGTGTCGCCGACCCTCCCGTCAGAGCCGGCACTGCGGTAAGGCCGTGTGCCATGCCCGGCGTCTCTCCCGCACCTGCCCGGGCCTGGATCCGCGGAGCCGGTGCAGGAGTGACGAGAGCGATGACGGGGTCCGGAGACGAGCAGCAGACGGAGCGATGGTCCCGCATGACGTCCAGAAGATGTGACAATAAGTCACCACAATTATTAAAAGTGTAACAAATCTGTTTCTGTATTTAACGTGGTGCTCAAGCGTGACCCAGAAAGGCCTATTTGCAACAGGATCAAAGACGTCGAACGTGCGGAACCGGACACATGCACGCGCCTGCACAGGAAACGCACCCCCTGCCACGCGTCGAGGGAAGGCCTGAGCCGGGGGCGGGCGGGGTGGACTGTTCACGCACCGGAGGGCCGTGGGCGTCCGCTCTCCCCGAGCCGGCAGCCGACCCGGAGAGTCTGAGCAGTCACCAGCCCGGCCCCAGCCGCGGACTCCAGGGTGCACACGGAGATGCGAGGGAAATGGAAAGAACGTCCAGGACCTTCTCGAAGACCAGGGTGAGGTCACGCGAGGCTCAGGCATCGTGGCCGTGAGGGGCGGGCGCACGCGCTCGTGGACACGGTCGCAGGGCAAACATGGCTCCGCAGAGAAGATGGGCACACGCTCTTCCCACAGATGGGCTGGAACGCTCTGATGCCCAGATTGGAAAGCCCACGCTGACCTCGCCCTACACCACACCCACCAGCCTCAGGCGATGGCCTGTGTGACTCTGGCACAGAACCCCAGAAAGCTTCGGGAAGACGCTGTATGCGAGTACCTTCACGGCCTCTGGAGAGGGAAACGGTCCGACCCACACGATGTCCTAGTGACAAACGAGCAGATCTCTAATTTTATCACACGAACGCGGAATCTGGAGTCACAAGAAGACCTCAGGGGAGCCCGCGAAGAGGGAAAGGTGATGCGCTCTCTGTACACTATCAGAGTGTGGTTTCCAGAGAACCTTAAGGATCCCTTCAGATCAGTAAGAAAGAGACAGAAACCTTAGTAAAATGTGGGCAACAGACTGGAAAGGCCACAGAGACGACACCTGAGGGCCAGAGGACGGAGTGAGGTGTGGCCCTGCTTCCTCTGGACGGCCCAGGTAGGAAGGGGAACCACGCAAGGCCGGCACGGTGTGGACGATGGCCCTCCCGCCCGCTGCAGGGGGCGCGGCGCTGGCTCAGCCACCTCGGAAGGCCGTTTGGCCAGAGGTGACCTGGTCGGCCAAACCCACGCTCCACGGCCACGGGTGCCGACTGGAACACTCACAGCAGCTTTGCGTGTGAAGCTACCGACGAGACAACCTGAGTGTCAGCCAGTGTTGCATGGACAAGCGGACCGTGGTCTAGTCGGGGGCCGTGGGACGGCTCCACGGCCGAGAAAACCAACAGGTGACGGAGACACAGACGAGACTGCGCGAGCGATTCCAAACATGGGAGGGATACACGGACAATTCCCACGTTGTTAAGCACAAAAGACGGGAGGAAGGCGCTGGGCAATGAAGGTCCTGGGTCATCGGGTCTAACCCAGGGACCTCACAGCAAACGGCTTCCTTGCCAGCGTGGCTGGTGGAAACCCAGAGACCGAGCATTTCCGTGAGGTTACCCAGGTGGGCCCGGAGTCGGAGCCAGAGATGGGGAACGGCCACGCTCGCCGCCACAGCAGCCACAGACAGGGCCACCGGCGGCGTTTCCACATCTGGGCGCGCTCCCGGCGGGGAGGGCACCGCACGACGAGAGGGAGCACGTGCTTCCCACCGACACTGGCGGTTGCCTGGGGACGGTGGCGGCCAGGACGGCGGAGGCCTGGGAGGCCACGCACAGGTGCGTCCTCAACGAGGCACCAGGCCAGGCCCTGCTTACGTGCCCTCTTTCTGGATGTACTTCACAGCACAACGGCTATGGGGTGGGGAGTCAGGGTTTGGGACGCCGGCCGGCACCTGCCCCTCCAAGTCGCCTTACCGGCTTCTGGATGCTTGACGGGTTAATGGTAAAGTCGCTGTTATCGTGTCTGAACAGCGACAGCACTCCTTCGGGGCAGCAGTAGGAAGCCCACTCTTCCACGCTGGCCGGTGCGTCTTGGAGCTGCTTGGCCGCCGTGGAGGTTTGCTGCTGCGAAGCAGGAAGGCGGGACTCGCTCCAGAACCCCGCACAACCTGAGCCGGCGGGGGCTGAACCCGGAGAGGGCACTGCCTTCCGGGGCCCAGCGCTGCCTGGATCTGGGCCCCCCCCACCCCGATGGCACCCCTGCTCGTGGCCACCCTCCCTGTGACCCACACCACAGCCACGTTCACTGTCACAGCCGAACGTGCTCTGACATCACTTGCGAGAGCACAAAGCGGACGCTGTTGGCCGTGTGCACGGCCAGAGTCTTCCCGGGGAGCCAGCGCCTGCCACCCCACGCTTGAAGGACGTGGTGCCGGAGCCCAGGGGGAGGCCCGCTCTGCACGGCCACCCCGGGATGCCGGCGCTTCCCCTCTGCTCCAGAGAGCCGGCCTCCCACCCACACGCCTTCGACCAGAGAGGAGACACGCGTCCTGGGTCACCCTCCTAACAGCCCGGGGTGTCCTCCACTTTACGGAAGAGGACACTGAGGGACAGGAGATCTATGAGGCCTCGCAGCCTGGGTGTGTCCAGGCCCAGCCACGTGGACCCAGTCTGTGGCCCTGGCCTTCTGCTATTGGGGGGCCCAGACACGTCCCATACTCGAATGTGTGCGCGGTACCTGCTTGGGTTCTCTGCTCTTCTCTCTGTCCTTGTCCTTCTCCTTCTCTTTTTCCTTCCCCTTCTTCTGCTCCTTCTCTTTCTTAGGCAATAACAAAGGTGAGCTGACTGTTGCTTCTAGAACTTTACTTTCTGAAATTGCTTTTCCTGCTGTTAATAAAGACACCTGCAGAAAATGAAATCCGGATTCGCACCATGAAGAGCAGCCGTGCACACATTCCTGCACCTGCTCAGATCTGAGGGGTGGCTAGTGGTCCTACGGCTCTGAGGGGCAACCTGGTGTCTACTCGGGCACAGGGCCACACCAGTGAGCCTGCCCCAAGCACAGGGGACTGTAGTGTCCCTCAGTGGATGGGACACTGCAGTCTCCAGGATGCTGGACCAGCGGGGACACAGAGCCGACCTCCAAGGAGTGCCTGTCACCTCCATGAAGTGAGTTCACGTCTCTAATTGAGAACACGTAGAAATTTTAGCTGTTCTCCGAAAAGTGTTAAAGAATCCTTGTTTTGTGGATGGTGGGAGAGTGGGCTAGGGCATCCTGAAGACCAAGGATGCCTTCCCAGTCTGTCTCATTCTTCCCACTGGCGAGGGGTGACAGTCCCACTGTCCCCCAGGCACATTGCTGGGAGGGTCAGGGGCATTGCCCTCAAATGTCCTCAAGAACCAGAAGCTCCAAGAGCTGCCCTGGGCGGGCCCTGTAAAGAGATGGTGGGGACGGGGGATGCACAGAAGTTGGTTCTGGAAGCTGAGTGCCAGAGTGTCGAGGGGCAGGCAGAGGCAGCACGGGCTGGCTGTCCGCCCCCCATACCGTTGCCCTGGGGTACTTCGTGGTGGATGGGCCGGGGTGGTGGTGTGTTTCAGAGAAGAGTGTCCCTGGCCACTGCAGTGGGGGCAGGGCTGTTGTCTGTGGGTTGCACCAGCCGGCGAGGCCCGTGGGCTGCAGGGGGAGGTGTCAGCTCCTGCCAACTGGGGACGGGGCAGCGAGCAGCCTGGCGCCTCACCTGCCAGATGCGCCTGAGGCACATGTAGGCCAGGAGGCAATATTCCTCATAGCCAGCGGCACTCGGGGACACCATCAGCGCCAGCAGGGTGTAGGCCCGAGCTAGCGCCTCCAGCTGTCTCACGTTCCAGAGCTTCTCCACAGGGACTGTCCCCATGTCCTTGGACACCACGCTTTCTGGGGCTTCCTGAGTGGACAGTGGCTCCTCTGCAACACAGGGGTGCTCCAGCCATGAGCCGTCCTGACCAGGCCCTTCTAGAAGGCATCCTCTGCCATCAGGGGCCGGGCTGGCCTCAGGGATACTGTCCCAGGGCTCCTGCCCCGGCCGCAGGTCCCAGCGGAGGCCGCGAGGACACGTCCACGCCGGGCCGGCCCCGAATCAGAGCAGACCGCACCCTCACCTGCCCCCTCAGGTGTGTCGCTGGCCGGGGTGATCAGCATCAGGATGTCGACCGCCCATTTCAGGTGGAAAATCACGTCTTCCATAGGAAACTGCTTGTAGTACAGCCATTCGCTGAGCTCCAGGATGTACTCAACTTTCTGCCACTCATTCTCTGGTTTCTTTGGGACGGAGCAAAAAAAGACAGAAGAGACACACGCTTACCACTCAGCATCCCAAATGCTGAGAAGGGCGGCGTCCGCTGCTTCCTTTTCTGGAAGCCAGTAGTAGGCCCTCACCCCGCCTCCACGCGGCCGGACCTGCTAGCGGGACATCTGCTGCCCACACTCGTTAGAACCTTTCTGTCGCTCATAGTTTTGTCCCAAGACCAAAGCCTGGCACAGTCTCTCCGGGTCCTCCAGTCCCCGGCCTGTGCCCGCCTGCCCCCCCCACCCCCGCCTCCTCAGTCGGGCTGTCTTTGGTCCATGAGCAGCTTTGTTTCCTCAGACAGGCCTTCAAACGTGTATGGGAGGCACGCTCTGGATGGTTCTCTGGTTCAGCAAAGCTCCAGAGCCAGGGAAGATGCTGCTCCATCCCTCCGGCAGCCCCAGAGCCCCAGGCCCGGCCTGTGCACAGACTAGGTCACCAACCACGGCACGCGGCAGTGGAGCTGCCCCCCGCCCTCCCAGAGCAGAGCCAGCCCGGCCAATGGCCCCTCTGCCTCCGGCCTGCTGCGCCCCACACCCCATGCCTGACCCCAGCGAGTGGAGGGGGCGCTGTCGTCTGTGGGGTGGGAAAGGCAGGGAGAAGGAGGGGGGCGCCGAGGAGCAGGAGTTTGACTTCGGGTGTTGGGCTGACGCATCGAGAGATGGAAGGGGCGCGGGCGGGCAGCGGGGCGTGGGAGGCGAGGGGAGAGGGGTCCAGGCTAGACACTAAGCTGTGAGGCGACTCAGGGGGGAAGGGGTGTTCAGCCTAGGAGCCTGGCTGAGATCATCAGGGAGGAAGGCTTGTGGATGGAGGGAAGCCGAGCCCTGAGCCCCCGCCACCCCCTCAGTAAGTGGGGGGGGGGGGGCTGAAAAAAACAACACACGGAAGGAGAGAAAAAATTTACAAATATTTTATCTGATCAGGGGTCGTGCCCAGGATGTACGAGGAAGTCCTACAGCTCAACAATAAGAAGAACCAAATTAAAAATTCGGCAAAGCATCAGAATAGACATTTTTCCAAAAAGGATAGACAAATGGCCAATACATGTATGAAAATGCATGCATCAGTCACCCGGGAAGTGCAATGAGATAGCTCCGTTGCCGCCAGGATGCTAGAACCAGGCAGCCAGGTGACCGTGTCACCCGGGCGTGAAGAGACTGGAGCCCTCACCCAGCCGGTGGGAAAGCACTCCTGGAAGGTTAGGTGGGGAGACCCCGCGGGGCCCCGCAGTTACGCTGCTCGGGCAGAGCCTAAGAGAAACGTGACCATGTGTCCCCACGGGAGGAACACAAACACCCGTGTGACGGGAAAGCAGCAGCCCTGAGCAGGCGAAAGCACACACACGGCCTCACACACGAGGTCTGGACACCTTACACTGCGTGGAAGAAGCCGGTCACAGCAGACACACCTTGTGCAACTGCACTTGCGTGACACGTCCAGACAGAAAAACCCTTACAGGCAGAGAGTGGACTGGTGGCTCACTGGGGCTGGCGGCGGGAAGGACAGTGAGAACAGACCTACGGGGTTTCTGGGTGGTGATGAAATACTGTACCGTTGACTGTGGCGATGGCTGTGTGACCTTGTGAATTACTGAAAACATCTCGTACCCTGAGGAACAGGGAGCACGGCAAGAGGGGTCAGCGGGGATGGACAGCCTTTGCAAGAAGGCTGGTGCCTTTCTCTGAAGTAGTGGGGGCCACGCTGCCTGGCCCCGGTGAACCTGATGGGGACCTTGGTCTTCACCGACCACTCAGCATTGACCACACAGAGCAGTGTCCTGACCCGTCCCAGTTAACTCCTTCCTGAGAGACGACCCACCCCTGGGACCCTGGCTCAGTCGAGAACCCTCCCAGCAGGACGTGCTCCACGAGAGAGACATGAGAGATGCTCTCTGGAACAGGTATTTGAGGCCGGGGAGCATCTTCAGGACAACCTCAGTCCTCCCCTGCCAGGGCTTCCTTGTCCTTCCCTGAGTCCCACCTGCTCTGCACCGGGCACCTCCCCTCCCCCGATTCTGCCCCCGTGTCACTCCCAGTCTGCTCGGTTCTTGTTGGCGTGGGGAGTCTCAGAAGGCTGCAGAGCCCTGCTCCCTCCGCAGCCCAGTCCAGCCTCAGGCGTCCCCTCCTCGGGTGGACTCCCCTGCAGAACAGGACACCCCGCCCGCCAGGTGCGTCCCTCCACGCTGGGGAGGTGGGACAGAAGACAGCGGTCTGTCAAGCTCCCTTGACTCATCAGAAGGGCACATGCCCTCCCTCAACTCCTCTGGTGGACGAGGAGGAGCTCAGCCTCCCCCCACGGGTCATGTCTCTACCCCAGAAGCTGAGTTGCAAGCACCCGAAGCCCCGGTCAGACCTGCAGGACCCGGATGGCATTGTGGTGGCAGACCAGCTGCCCGGACTCGCTCCTCGAGTTCAAGGCCAGACGGTGCCACATGTGTGCCTGATAATCTTCCCTCTCGTCCTTGAACTTCTGGATTTCCATTGTGAAGTTCTGGCCAAGTTTGGCTTTCACAATGACCATATGTTTAAAAATCAAGCTTAAAAAAAGCAAAAGAGAAAAATTAGTGCTTGAAGGAAAAACAATTAAATATAGGTGATGCATCTGAAACTAAGGAAGTCGTGTCCCTTTTCCTAGTGACAAAGACAAAAGACAAACAACGGAGCCGAGTTCCTCCGCATCTGCGTGCGGTTGATTTACCTCTGGGTGGGGAAAGAGAGCGGACTTGGGAAGGCGGCAGAGCCAGAGCCAAGGAGGGAGGTTCTGGGGGAGGGCGGGGGATGTCCTGGG